>JAXQGP010000198.1:0-32772 GCA_037040125.1 Kazachstania sp. M6911
TTTATATAATAAAAGAACAAGTAACAAAATATCCATTTTGCTTTATATAAACTCCAACACAATTAAATAATCTAAAACAATGTCTAACAATATGAACGAACTATCTAACGCTACTTCTAAGCCTTCAGCTCAAATTTTGAGATATGCCTAATTATATCTATGAAACCAATAGGTTGGCATATTGAATTATTTCGGTCGTTCTATGCGATATTATTAATGAGCTGAAGGCATAGAAGTAGCGTTAGATAGTTCGTAAATAAGACTTACAGTCGTATAAAGCAGAATATTTATATTTTGTTACTTGTTCTTTTATTATATAAAATATATAATAGTTATAAATTTGAATACGAACCATCAGACTTCAACTTCCAGTTTCAGTTTTAGTTCTTTATATATAGAAATGTTATTGTTCATCCCTTGTTATTTTATTCACATACATTTCTTCTACTGGGATTCAATCTACTTTAATAATTTACTTTTTACTTCTATAGTCTTTATAATGATACTGGGATTATTATATTCGTTTATGATATTGACATCGTAAAATCCTTACATTCGGATCAGTGTCCTGCGAGTTATCCTATTTTCTGTAGTATATACTTTCCATCAATTAATAAATATATATTGTAATTGACTAACTGGATGTAATTAGGAACTTTTAAGTAAATCATTACCCAAAAGAGAAGGATTTACAAAAAGAAAAATCGCATCATCCAAAATAGTTCTATCTATGTTAGACCATTACTTCATATAGTAAAATTTATAAGCACGCTACTTCATTATTCACTATTAAATTTATATTAGTTGACATGTGTTAGTCGTGTCGTAATATTAGTCAAGTTTACCGATCTATATAAAACTAAGGATGCTTTTGTGACGGATTATTCTAAAGAAATTTCCTTAAATCTGAGTTTAAATAACCCAAATTTCGACATCCGTGAATAAGACAGAATTCTAATTAAGAAATTTCGAAATGCGATATTATTTATGAAGGGTTGTTCGATATCTGTTAAACTGTATCACCTTTCACTTCATTAATAAGTGCTGTTATGTTTAAGGCGTCCAAGAATTGAACGGTGACGATGGAAAATGAAAAGCTCACTGCCAACAAGATTTAACGAAATATATACTAACTTACTTTCTACGTGGCCGTAGAATTTTAAAACTGTAATTTATTTGATAAGATCGAACTTTCCGACTGTCACTGTCTTCCTTTTCTATTACGTCTCCATAATAAAATATTGCCATACTGAGTGTTAATCGTGTAATAATATTTATTGAATGCAAATATATGAATATATAATAATTTTTTATGTCCCTCTTATGTTATACTACATAATTGGTTTGTTTTTAAATTGGGAAATCTGTTGCTGTATCCTTGGCGTGAATATTTTTATAGTCTCCAGTATGTGGGGTAAAACTTGAAAATAAATAATTGATCCAACCTTTAATATTTTTCTTTAATTCTGCAAATAAATTTGCATCGATCACTTTTATACAGATACCTTTATAACAACCATCTTGACTGTTCATCATTTTTTCTAAACAACAATCAAATTGGGTTTCATCTGAGACACATTTTAATGCAGTCGCAACATCACTATTTCTTTCTACTAGAGTTCTCTTGACATTTGCCAGCTTTGTATCAAACTGCTTAATACTATCCTCTACATCCCTCATTCTAAATTCTAATAATCTAACATCATATTTCAATTTTGATGTTAATGAGTTAATTTCATTGATCTCAGTGTATAATAGTCTTTGTTTATTTTCAAGGACACTTGCGTTTCTTTCAAATTTAACAGATTGACTAGCGTATTTGTCATGATTAATTTGTAATTGTTTCTTTATAGATATAAATTTTTGTTCTGCTTCAGGATCATCAAAATCATCTGAATGTGGAGCGAATTTAGATTCCTGCATTGCGTCAATTCTTTGTTTTATAGCTAATTTAGTTTCAATCCTTCTTAGGTTTCTTGCCATCTTTACAACAGATGCATCAAATGGTAATGTCCATCTATCGACGACATCACTTACCTCAGAGAATGAAGCAGATCTATACCTTTTTCTATAGTTACTAATGATACCATTCAAATCTTCAAATAAATCTTCATGTATTAAGTCATTAATTCTTGGTACGGAATTTCTTCTATTATATTCATCGAAATGTAATTTATTTAAATCTAAGTTATCAGAATATCTCGATTTATCATAATTACAAAACATTGATGATACAGTATGGTTTGTCCCAGATGATACTGAAGAACTTGCTGTACTTTCTGCATCGTCAACTTCTTCCAAATCAGGAGGTAATTCTCTTGCTTCAACGAAATCATTAATATTAAATGCTTTCTGTTTCTGTTTCTTTTTTTGTTTCCTTTTCAATTTCCTTTGAATTTCTTCCTCGAGTTTCTTCTTTTTCAATTCTCTTTGGATACGTAATTGTTCAGTTGGATTACCTTTACTAAATTTATAATGATAAAAATTATACATTACGTTATCCAACATTAATAATGTTCTTGATTTACCTTTACCCTTCCATAATAAACCTAAAGTACCACCATGAATATTACTAATTAATGAATCTAATTCTGTAGTTAAAATTACATGAGATAAAGTGATTGGATTACCTTTCCCAGTTAAATCTTGTACTCTTGATTTTAATAATTTTTTAAATTTAATAATATCATGATTTGAATATTTTGAAGTAACTTCAAATAATTCTTCAACAGTAGTAATATCTAATTTCCCACTAACTACATTCCCACCAATTAAATTATATTTTTTCTGAAATATTTTCACAGCATTAATAAAATCATCTTTATCAAATGGATCTCTAGTTGTATTAATACAATCTTCCAACATCAATTTAAAATAACAACTCAATACAAGACTTAATATCCCAGCAACTGTAGTTGGTCCCAATGTTGGTTCATTCTTAGGACGTTCAATACCAAGATAAGGTTTCCCATAATGTAACCACCATCGTTCAATAGCAAATGTAGTTCCTTTACAAATTAAACCATCGACATGACCTGTATACATATTAAAATAATGTAATGCAATATGAATAAGATCCACCATGTAAACAATTTGGTAACTTTCATGTGTGATTGCAACGGCCTCATTATTTTGTATATTGACCCCTCTTGTTGGTTCTGTATTATATTGATAATTATCCGGTTGATTAACTAGTAATTGTTCTGCGATTTCCTTTGCAGTTGCAGTTAACTTATTGGTGTTGTTATTATTCGTGCTGTTATTATTTGATTGAGTATCTTTCTTTTGAGTTTGAAACTTATATAATTGTAAGAATTTTTCCACAGATGATTTAGCTGGATAAGATAATAATAAAGAAGATCTACCAGCACAATGTAACATTTTCAAATTAAAATTAATAATAAAATTTAACCAAATTGATCTAATATCCCCAGTTTCTACATGTAAAATATTTAAACTTGATGGTATAGTTGACAAATTTGTAATAAACATTAATGAACCATCTGGCATTTGTTTTGGTTGTGAAAATGATTGTAATTCTTGGTGATATTGTTTAAATTGTCCTGGCCATAAACTATAATCAGTTGGTAAAATGACTTGAACAGCACGTATAATATCTTGTGTATTACCTGTAAAAGAAGTAATTGTTGTTGATAAATGTCTTTGAGCAACCCATTGTTCAACTAAATATAATTCATAACCTACAATATCTAATTCTTTATAAGTTAAATCAATATATGATGGTAAGCCTAATTCATATAATGCTTTTAAATCACAAAATATAAAACTTGAAACATCTATCTCTGCCATTCTTTTAGCAGAATCTAATATTGAATTTTTATTTAAATTTTTAGGGAGACGTTGTGGTGATGGATTATATCCATATGCATTAGCAATAGCTTGCGACATTATAATATAGTTTTATGTTCTTTATATGTAATGTATTTGTAATGTACTTGTAATGTATTTGTAATGTATTTATAATATATTTTATTGCGTTGTTATTATCAGATAAAGTAATAGTTATTAATATTATGTAATCATTTCATATCATTTAAATATCATATATAATTAGAGTGTGTAAGAAAAAAGGGTCTTTGATAAATGTAACATCATCTCACATAATAAAACGCTGCATGTGCGTATGAAGATGGAGGGAGGGAGGTAGACGGAATGAGGAAATTGTATACACAGAACACCCCGCACAACACCATGAAATATAATTACCGATACTGTTCTCCGTAGAAAATAGAAAGAAAATAATAAATGTCCGAATAACAGTTTGATATGAATGAAGAGAGATATATGTATGTATATATATAGGTGTGTATGTAGATGTATCTGTATATTTATATGTGATTGATACAAGGTTGATAGAATATAGAATTATTATAATAAATGGTTTATTATTTATTATAACAATATGTTCTCTTGTTAGATATGATAAAGGTTAACTATATTAAGAAAAGAATTTTATTGTATTGATTTGAGTAACTGTTATTTATTATATAGTGTGTTGCTATTGTGGTTGTTACACGGGAATTCAAGGATGTAATACACCAAGGGATGTAGTAATGAATAATTTATATAAATAGTAAATTATATATACTGTGTATATACTGTATATATACTGTATTAGTATATTCTTATTATTTATTATTCAATTTTTTTTGTTTTTTATTTCCAGAGGGGAAGAATTAGCCGCCGATCTGTTTCATTCCGTATTTCCGTAATTCTCAATATTTCTCAATATTTATAAATTTTGTATAAAAGGGCAATGGAAATACCCATTTTTTTTGGCGAGTAAATATTTCTCGGTCATGACAAGTTCCCTTTTACTAAATAGTATCCGTTTGTGATATATATCTTATTCATTTCATTCTGATTTTATCTGATAGTTTTCTTTAGTGTCACTTTAAAATCATTTTTCACGACACGTTATTTTATAATTAACTAATTAATTAACTAATTAATTCGCGCGTCACCAAATTAATTTTTAAGACAAATTTGCACCTCATCATTTACACACACTAAAAAAATGATAACAGATTTTAGAGTTTTTCTGTTCTGCCCCCGTTGACGTCTGTTAACACGGACAATAATAACAAAGAAGGCTTGTTTGATTTTTATTTCAATTTTTTGGTTTTTTCAAACTCTTCCCATATACGTAAAGGGATTAGGTATGTTATATTGACAAACTGTTGCTATATGATTATTTTTGAGTTTAATTTTTACTAATAAATACTATTATTATATCAACTTTTTTTTTTCTAACATATACTAATTTCTAATTATTTTTTTTTGGGTAGAACTAAATTAAACATTAAGGTAACGTAACACATTATACATACAGTTACCTTTTTTTGTTGTTACCCATTTTATTATTTACACTTTACTATATTTTCCAATACATATAAATACTATTGATATTTTATAATAATTGTACCATTACTTAACAATTTATTTTCCCCTTTCAAAACTACTATATTTGGAAACATAATATAATTTAATGTTAATTTGATATATACCAAAACAATTACATAACATTCGCTATCAATGACACAAGAAGAAGCTATATTCCGTTCAGCGGAAATGACATATGTTCAATTATATTTACCATTAGAAATTTCTCGTGATGTTGTATGTTTATTAGGTAAATTAGGTTTATTAATGTTTAGAGATTTAAATAAAGATATTAATGAATTTCAACGTACATATGTTGAACAACTAAGGCGATGTGATGATATTCAAAGATTATTATCATTTTTAGCTGAAACAATGGATAAACATGCAGATGTTTATTATCATACATTTAATGATCTTGGTCAATCACATATTTTAAATGAAATGCCAACAGAAGATATAAATTCAATTTCTGATTTAGGTCAAGAAATTGAATTAGTTGAATCAAGAGTTAGAAGATTAGATGAATCATTACAAGAAATTAAATTAAAATTAAATCATTTATTAGAAACAAGATATGTTATATTTAAAGCAGAAAGATTTTTACAAATTAATCCAGGTATTGCAGGTAGAGTCTCAAGAGAATATAGAGAACAACAAATTGGTGATGATTTATCAAGTATAGATAATATTTCTTTTACAATAGATTCAGATGAAGATAATAATGATCAACAACATGATCATCATCAGAATAATAATAATACACATGATGATTTATTATTAGGAAATGGAATGCAAGAACAATTTATGGTTGTTGGTTCATTACGTAGAGATAAAGTCGATACTTTAAATAGAATCTTATGGAGAATGTTACGTGGTAATTTATATTTCCAGAATATTGCAATTGAAGAACCTTTATTAGATACTGATGGTATTACACGTATAGAGAAAGATTGTGTTGTTGTTTTCACTCATGGTGAAATCCTTGTAACAAAAGTTAAACGTGTAATGGAATCCCTAGGGGCACAAATTGTTCCATTAGATAAAGAACATTTCCCAAAAACAGATTCATTAAATGATGAAATTGATGATTTACAACAAATTTCTCAATCTACTGAACAAGCTTTACATACTGAACTTTTAATTGTTCATGATCAAATTAATCATTGGAATGTTGCATTTAGAAGAGAAAAATCAATATATGCTACATTAAATCTTTTTAGACAAGAGACTCATGGTTTAGTAGCAGAAGCATGGTTACCAAATTCAGAAGTTACAAATTTAACTCAATCATTAAAAGATTTTGTTGAATCTATTGGGTCAGAATATAGTGCAGTTGTAACTGTAATACATACAAATAAACAACCACCAACATATCATAGAACTAATAAGTTTACTGATGCATTTCAATCTATTGTTGACGCATATGGTATCGCTACATATCAAGAAATTAATCCAGGTTTAGCAACAATTGTTACATTCCCATTCATGTTCGCCATTATGTTTGGTGATATGGGTCACGGTTTAATTTTATTTATGATTGCAATGTTTTTAATCTTAAATGAAAGGAAATTTGGTGCAATGACAAGAGATGAAATCTTTGATATGGCGTTTACAGGTAGATATGTTCTTGTATTAATGGGTGCATTTTCAATCTATACCGGGTTAATGTATAATGATATGTTTTCCAAACCATTAACATTGTTTAAATCAGGTTGGGAATGGCCAACAAGTTTTAAAGAAGGTGATAATATCACTGCAAAGAAAGTTGGTGTTTATCCATTTGGTTTAGATTGGGGTTGGCATAGTACTGAGAATGCTCTTTTATTCTCAAACTCTTACAAGATGAAACTTTCCATTTTAATGGGTTTCATTCATATGACATATTCATATGTGTTCTCATATATTAATTATAAACGTAAAAACTCTAGAGTTGATATCATTGGTAATTTTATTCCAGGTTTAATATTCATGCAATCTATATTTGGTTACTTATCATGGGCAATTGTATTTAAATGGTCTAAAGATTGGATTAAAGATGGTAAACCAGCCCCAGGTTTATTAAATATGTTAATTAACATGTTTTTAGCACCAGGTAAGATTGATGAACCGTTATATAAAGGTCAAGCCTTCTTACAAAAAGTATTATTATTAGCAGCATTAGTATGTGTTCCATGGTTATTATTATACAAACCACTAACATTAAGAAGATTAAATAAAAGTGCAAGATTAAGAGGTTATCAAAATATCCAAGATCAAGAAACTTCTAATGAATTAATGGAAACTGAACAACAGATGCATGATCCAGAAAATAATGATATGGTTGTCACAGATTTTGATAGAGATCAAGATAATGATGATGATGATTCTTCTCATGGGAAAGAATTTAATTTCGGTGATATTATGATTCATCAAGTCATTCATACCATTGAATTCTGTTTGAATTGCATCTCCCATACTGCATCATATCTACGTTTATGGGCTTTATCACTTGCTCATGCACAATTGTCATCTGTTCTTTGGGATATGACTATTCAAAATTCATTTAGTTCAGAAAACTCGGGATCTCCATTAGCTGTATTTAAGGTATTCTTCCTTTTCGCAATGTGGTTTGTATTAACTGTTTGTGTCTTAGTCCTTATGGAAGGTACTTCTGCAATGTTACATGCATTACGTTTACATTGGGTTGAAGCCATGTCTAAATTCTTTGAAGGTGAAGGTTACGCATATACACCTTTCTCATTCTCTCATATTATGGACTCCTGAAAATAATTAAAGATATTATTATGTATATACCTCATATATAAATGAATTTAATATTGACATTATAAAACGTCATAATAATATATTAAAATTAATCATTAGAAAAAATTAATGTATATAGTTCTTATAAATCTAATTTATGATTAAATCAGGATCTGTTAGATGTCTAACTAACAAATCGTATGTCTTTGAAGGTATCTTTGGTAAGAAACCAACACCTAATTTAATAATTTCATCTGAATCAAATTCAGGTAGATCCTTCATTAAATTCATTGGAGAATCAGATCTTAAAATTTTAGATCTTATAGTAACTAACATAGCAACAATGAATAAAATATTCATGTGAAACCCATAAGCAAACATAAAATCCCAAAGTCTACATACATGATCCAATGGTTTATTACAACCAGATAAAGTCAATATCGAAGGCATACCATATATCTCCGCAGTCAATAAATTATCATTTAGAAATTTACTCAATTTTGGATCAATGATCTTCAAACAAATATCTAATAATTTTGCACCATTCCTTACCCCAGTCAAATTATGTGTGATATATGTGGGTACCTGAGAATAACATAACGTAGAAAACAATTGAAAAGCCATGGGTTCACTAGGACATGAATAAAGTAATGGAGCCAATAATACATTCATACCTTGAACATACGTACTTATATTCTTCTTACTTGGATCCTCTTTATATAACTGTTGAGTCTGCCAAGCAAAACATGAGAGACATCGCGTTAATGCTTCCTCAGTGACAATATCCTTAAATTTGGTGTTTGTTTGGAATGTTCTACCTGTATCGTTCTTAATCTTCTTATATATCGTGGAGGATGGTGGTCCTTGATTCACTAATGTCATATAAACACTGGTTGCATGTTCCATTGAAGTACGTGATAGAATTGACCATATGTATGCTCGAAGTCGTTGTTCATGTTTATCTCCTGTAACTGGTATTCCTTCACTTAGTACAAGATATCGTAGTTGTGCTAGTGACGAGTATACAATTAGTGGTGGTCTGCTGATGAATTTCTCTATAGATGACATGTGATGTGTTTATTCTGCAATTGGTTCTACTATTATCGAATTATAGACGATTTTACTAGAAGTTATCCTTTTCTAGAAGATTTTTCATTTTCTGATGAGTTCTGTTCGGTGCTTTGTTATTGTTTACATCAATCAGCGTTGTTTGTTGACATTCCGGAATATGATCTGTGTTTGGTTCTTACTTTTTTTTTTCACTTTGGCGTTGGATATAAAAAAGTACATCTCACTTTTAATAATGTCGAAGACAGTTTTAGATCTCAGATAAGATATATAACGTTCTTAGGTGTTATTATTAATGAATATTCCAAAGTATGAGAATAAACCGTTCAAACCTCCAAGAAGATTAGGGAGTGCCGGTACCAAATCAGCAGGGTTGGCGGCTATTAATGGACAGAAAAGAAATTACACCAACGGTACAGATTCTAATGGAGGATCAAATGCAGTTGTCATTAACAAAAAAAGAATAAAGACACAGGGATCTACGACGTCAAGTCCGCCGAAGGTATTGGCTCCAAACTCTTCGTCGTCATATTCTTCACGTTCTTCATCAGAGACTTATTATACAATTGTTCATAGGAAACCTTCACAAAAGAAACACAAAGTATGGACTGGTGATGGTTATGCTATTGGTAGATTGAAAGAAGGTAGCAAATTGGAACTAGGTAAACTTTTATTTTATGATGATTCTGGGAAATATCTAGGGTCTCCGAATTTAGCATATACGAAACCAGAGGTTGATCTAATGGATAATATATTTAAGGTTTCTGGCTTGGAGGTACAATTAGATCATAAAATAGTAAGCAAGGAAGAGAAAGATAGTATGATGAGTGTTGTAAGGCCTACGAGTCAGGAGAACGATACCCCTAACAGTAATAGCATGACAACGATCGCAACTACTAGACCCATGTCTAAAGAGTCAGACGTATCAAGGACAAAAAATAATTGCAAATCAACTGTACCAATCTCCCAGCTAATAAATAAGATGCAACTATCCAGATTTAAATCGGCAGCAACAAAAACAGAAGGCCTGACACCTCGTACTATTAATTCACGTTCTGGGGGCACGTTAGTATCAAAAGAAAGAAAATATTTACCATTCTACGACAAAACACAAATAGAAAATCCTATTATTATGAACAGTACAAGTGATGCAGATGTTGACGTTATAGTTGACCCTCTGCTATCGAGACTTTTAAGACCTCATCAAAGAGAAGGTATAAAATTCATGTATGATTGCATAATGAGTCTCGATAGAGGTTCTAACTCAGAATTACAAGATGAAACAAAGGATTTGACTTCCACTAATGTATTATTAGATAAGGATCCAGATATTAACGGCTGTATTCTGGCTGATGAAATGGGTCTTGGGAAGACTCTTATGACAATCTCATTGATTTGGACTCTATTAAAACAAACGCCTTATTGTCATGGTAGAAACATCAATATATCTCAATCAGGAGTACCACTGGAAGGTTATTTCAAGAAAGTTCTGATTGTTTGTCCAGTAACTCTTATTGCGAATTGGAAAAATGAATTTTCTAAATGGTTAGGTTTGAATAAAATTGGTGTGTTGACTTTACCAAGTTCAAACACCGTAGAGTTGGATAAAAATGCAGTACATAATTTTCTGCGAGTTCATAAAACGTATCAAGTTATGATTCTAGGGTATGAAAAATTGTTGTCAGTAGGTGATATCCTGATTGAGGATAATAACCATGACAATAAATCGATGGCATCTATAGATCTTCTGGTATGTGATGAAGGGCATCGTCTAAAAAACCAATCTTCCAAGATTTTGAATGTCTTGAAAGAGATTGAAATTAAAAACAAAATTTTACTATCTGGTACACCTATACAGAATGATCTTACCGAATTTCACACAATTATTGATTTTATTAATCCAGGTATCTTTGGGAGTTATAATTATTTTAAGAAGCATTACATTACACATATTACTAGGGCAAGAGATACAGTTAATAAATATAACGAAGATATTATAGAGGTCGGTGAAGAAAAATCGAACGAATTGATCAGACTGACCAAAAAATTCATATTAAGAAGGACTAACGATATATTAAATAAGTACTTGCCACCAAGAACGGATTTGATATTATTTTGTAAACCTAACTCATCGCAGTTATCAGCTTTCCAGGATACCTTAGATGGATCTCACTTGGATTTTAACAATTTGACTTATAATTCATCTTTAGGATTAATAACAACTTTCAAAAAGATTTGTAATTCACCAAGTCTGGTAACTATACCAAATAGAGCCGAAAATTCAAAAGATACTAATAATCATTTTAGGGTGACAGGACATGTTTATGATACTATGTCAGGCAAATTGACAGTATTGATGAAATTACTGGAAAATATACGAAAAAGTTGCAGCGATGAAAAGATAGTTATCGTATCTAATTACACGCAAACATTAGATATAATACAAGATTTGCTAAACTCCAACAGTATGATATCATGCAGATTAGATGGTGCAACTCCGCCGAAACAAAGACCAGTCATTGTCTCAGCTTTTAACAGAAATCCAAAGATATTTGCGTTTCTACTTAGCGCAAAATCTGGTGGGGTTGGTCTAAATTTGATTGGTGGATCTCGATTGATCCTATTTGATAACGATTGGAATCCGTCTATTGATATTCAGGCCATGTCAAGGATTCATAGAGATGGTCAAAAGAGACATTGCTATATTTACAGGTTAGTTACAACTGGCTGTATCGACGAGAAAATTTTACAGAGACAATTAATGAAGAATAGTTTAAGTTCTAAATTTTTAGATGATGGAAATGGTAATGACCAGGAATCTAAAGGTAGTAAAAAGAAGAAAACGAAAAGTTCCAATAATGATGACCTTTTTGATAAGGAGGACCTAAAAGATCTGTTCACAGTTGTTAGCAGGACTACCAGTAATACACATGATCTAATTTGTCCTTGTGATGGGAATGATGTATTTGTGAACCTAGAAGAGGTCTTGCATAACGAAGATATCATTGAGACCCAAGAGCGGGAGAACAGAAAGGTCTTAGGGTCATGGTCTAGCGCTCTTGCGTCAAAAGACGTTATTCAGAGTAGCAAAAAACAGGAAAGACAATTGAGAGCTGAAATGATGAAAAAGTGTTTGATTGGTTATCGCCATATCGATCCTAGGACGCACCCAGACTTGCACGATCCTGTCGCAACTCAGGCTCTCAAGGAATTGAAAGGTGCGGTAACATTCGCCTTTGTAAGAAAGGGTGAGGATTATAAGAAAATGTCAGTCTAGTTGGGATACAAAGTTTAAACTAAACCATTATTATATGGCGTGATTTCTTCTCATGTCGCTGATATTATACAAACGGGATCTTCATGGTTCAAATGCCATTGTAGAGGTTCCATATTAATATTAATTCTGTCACGAAAATGCGGCGATAACATTTTCTGTTGTTCTCAGTACTTTTCACAGGTCGGTAATTTGGTTGCAGGCATCGAATTTTTTCAACTGACATAAGCTATCGAAAATAACAAATGGACTGCAAGACCGACAAGGGTTTTGGCGTAACAGATGATAAAATATGCACTTAACAGGGTATGTACTATATCTAGCTCGAAAGTTTTAGTTCGTATATATAACAAATAATCTCAAATACAAATACATCTTTTTAGATTGTTCCAACGTATATAACCAATTAGGGGGCAGAAATGTTTAAGAAGTTATCTACGGGATTCAATTCCTGTCTACGATATAGAAAGACAAATGTCAGTGTTATATTACTGATAACATATGTTGCTATTATAGTCTTTTATTTAAAGAACGATTTGTTCCATAAACAGGATTTGTTACCATCAAACCCAGAGTCTATTGAGTTACTAGACCGTGCATGGTTAGACCTGCAGAATATAACATATAAACCTCATCCATATACTTCTCACGATAATGATAGGGTTCATGATTATTTATTACACAGAGTTCAACAAATAGTTGGAAACTCTTCCTTTTGCGAAATTTCCGACGACTATAAGGAACAAAGGTCCACTTTGTTCCCACAACAAGATGTGTTCAATGCAAGTTCAAACAAACATTCAGTAATATATTTCGAATCATCTAATATTTTGGTTAAAATTGATGGTAAAGATATAGAAAATGACGAAGCATTATTATTATCTGCACATTATGATTCGGTGCCTACAGCACACGGTGCCACTGATGATGGTAAAGGTATTGTATCTTTACTAGCGTTATTAGATCACTATTCAAGAAATCAACCTCAAAGAACAATTCTATTAAACCTGAATAATAATGAAGAATTTGGACTACTAGGGGCTCACGCCTATTTAAATCATCCATGGTTCAAGATAACTAAATATTTTATTAATTTGGAAGGTACAGGAACAGGAGAAGGAAATGCCATTTTATTCCGTACCACTAACGTGCAGACAGCAAACGCCTATAAGATGGCTGTTAGCACTCTCCCTTTTGGTAATTCCATATTCCAACAAGGTTTTAATCAAAGGTTAATACATAGTGAAACGGATTATAAAGTTTACGAAGCTAATGGTCTTTCCGGATGGGATATCGCCTTTTATAAACCAAGAAGTTTGTATCATACCGTAAGAGATAGTATTCAAAGTACTTCTAAAATTGCATTATGGAACATGCTTTCAACTACATGGCAACTAAGTGACTATGTTTCAAGTACGACCCAGCTCGAAAAAACAGAAGACTTTAAGGACCCAGCTGTCTTTTTTGATATTTATGGCACTATGTTTTTCAGTTTCTCAGCTAAATGGCTGTTTGTAATCAATATTCTAGTATTGATAGTATTACCTCTATTATATTCATTACTTGTTTTCCTAGCCAGAAAGAGAGCCGTTTATAGTGCGACATCAGTCATGGGCTGGTCTCAATTCCCAATAGCTGTTGTACCTTCAATAATTATCATTAAATTTTCCGAACAAATTATTACAAAATATGATCCTTTCATTGCATCGCATAATTTCTTAGCGTTAGTATTGGTGTTAGCAACGGAGTTTGTCCTTCTGAACTGTATTTTCTTAGGCTTGCTGAGATCTGTCACAAATCATAAGGTTTTAAAAGATGTGATTTTGTTTGAATCTATGGTTCTATCTTGGTTTGCATTATTAGGATGTACAATAATGTTAAAAAAGACCGATTTCAAGAGTACTGGAGTCTATCCTGTAACCGGATTATATGTCAGTATAAGTTGTGCTGTTATTGTCCATGGTGTGGTAATTCTATTCGGAAGAAATAAGAATAGTGCTTATAAAAGTATTTCACGTTCACCTACTATTTCTAATGGACAGGCTACATCAAACAACGTAACATATGGTTCATTGGCAGAATCCGAAGTACCAGCGCAAACAACTGTTTCCGATAATACATCACATGAGGAATCTGTTACAGGTCTAGATGAAAGAGCACCTTTGTTATCCCATGCACATGAAGATACTCATGTCGGTTCAGATGAGCAGGAATTAATAATATTTGAGAGAAAAACTAAGAAGAACTACGAGTGGATAATTCAGTTTATTATTCTAGTCCCAATAATGTTTATGTTGTTCCAGACAGTAGTCGATTGTTTATCAGGTTTGAATCAAACTGCTCAAGAATCAGTAGAATCATTTGATGTTGTCTATAAATGTGTTCTTGTATCATCCGTCCTGTTGACTTTCCTTGCAATTCCATTCTTATCAAAGATCAGATTTAATGTACTAGTAATTTTGTTCATAGTTTGGATTATATCTGCCACCTATTGCATGACAACAAAATCATTTGACTGGAATACTCCATTAAAAATTAGGTTCGTTCAGAATGTTAATGGTACCGTTGAGTTAACCGGTAGGATTGATGCATTGAAAGATTTAATTTTCGATCTTCCAAATTACAAAAATAAAAATTATAAACATTTAGAGTCTGGAGTTAGATGTTCCGACAATGAACTAGGGGTATGTTATTATGATGGTACTCTACCGATTGTTGTTCCTTACGGTGACAAGAACACTACAATTACTTCAAAGCTATTAACTGTTAATGTGATTGAAAATGACAGATTGTCTCCAGATCGTTCAAAGTATGCACCAATAAACGCTAATATTAAAATTATAGTACCAAATAATAGAGCGTGTGTGGTATCTTTTAATTCTTCAACCACCAACAGTGATGTTTCGGCTGTAAGAAAGATAACAATCATGGACAATAATGAAAACGGTGAGAAAAAATGGAGCTACCAGTCTAATGAAGGTATAAATGAGTTACAACTACACAAATTGAACTTTACTAATGACGGTTATCATGTTGGGATCCAATGGTTCCCAAAATTATTATGGGACAAAGAAGTAATGATCAGCCGTGAAGAGGAGACGTCTGACAGTCTAGGTATGAGTGTTAAATGCTATTGGGGTGAATATGATTCAGATGTTATTTCGAATGGAAAACCTGTTCGTATAATGCCTGCATATGATGAAATATTAATGTATGCACCATTAAACTATTCAATCACAAATAAGGAGAAGGGTTTAGCATTTACAGAGCAATACATAGAACTTTGATGCTGATATATTTAATCTTTACTTTATATAAACAAGACATATATTACATATGTATGATAAATTGGAACAAGTAACTGAATATTGTTGGATAGTTATGAAAATAAATCACCATATTATTAATAATTATTACAAACTGCTATTTAAGCATAATTATGTACCTTTTTTAATCTCATTTATAGTACAGCGAGCCTGGCGGATTATTAGGATTCATATAGAATGTATTACCATTCATTGGTAGCTGGTTCTGCAAATTATTACTTTGAGTCACAGACCCATTCGATGTACTCTCGTTGTTCTGTACATGATGCTGAAATTGACTCATGTCAGTAGCAGAATTTGGTTGATATTGCATATTGTTAGCTTGGTATTGAACTTGTGTAGGTCTTTGGTGAACCAATTGTGGTCCAACATTTGGAATTGATGTCATCTGGGATGGCTGGATTCTATTATTATTATTATAATTTACTTGAGATTGGTTGGGAGCGAATTGTGGATCTCCATGAATATATGAATTTGGTGGTATACTTGCTGTGTAAGGCCTAACGAACCCAGCGTTATTTGGCTCATATGGTACCACTGGTTTATTTATTGTAGATGCTGGTAATGATTGTCTGGGATCGGGAATGAAAACTGGCATTGAGATGATTTGCCTCTTTGTTTGAATTGGAGTTGGGTGTGATGACGAACTGTATTTACTGTGTTCATAACGGCTCATTACATCACTTATAACTTCTCTTGCATTATATCTTTCCATTCTATCAGGTTGCGCATACGAGTTTCCCAGCTGGAAATTGTATCTTGGATCATAAGTACCAGTATGCATTGGGATTTTATATGTGTTGTAGCTATCAGTTGTTACAGTACTTGAAGATGGTAAACTTTGTTGTGTTTGTAAATTTACTTGATAATAAGGATCCTTAGCTGTTGATGAGATCTGGTTAGCGTAATAATAAGGTGTTTGCATATTTTTAGAATCATTGCCATTTATCTCCTGTTCATTTTCCCATTCGACCCGAGATCTTTTTCTGTTGTGGGCACCATTATTTTCATTACTTGTTAGATCTATAACTTCACTCTTCGTGGAATTCGTCTCGGCATCCATCAAATCTTCATCTAGATCTTGTGCCCTCATAGAACAAATATCTTCTTTTTCAATAGTTTCGATAGACTTAAATAATTTACCATCTCTATGATTCATTAAATCCATCAACAAATATATTGGAACTTCCGGTTTTTCATACCGAATCATTGTACCTGGATTATTTTGGTATGTTGGCTGTTCCTCTGCTGGATCATTCAATATATTTGGTTGTTTATTCATACTATTTTCATTCTTATTCTGTTCCTTTGCATTTTCACTGGTATCATTTACTTCTAATATAATTAATTCGGATAATAACGCCTTAAGTTTGTTTACACTATCTGAATCCTTTTCGATTTTAAATAATTTCAGGGCTTGATTAATCGCATCAATTGCATTTTTGTATTCACCGGTTGCTGTGTACACTTGCGATATACCAAACCAAGCAATGGCAGCAAAAAAGTTATTAAACTTCATTTCATAAGATGGTAATAAATTATTAGATCCTGAGGAACTACTCGATATACTGGAATCATCTGAGAAACTTTTTTCAGATTTATCACTTTGGTTGTCATCATTGTATAATGAATGATTCACGGCCTGAGTATATGTTGATAATGCATCATCGAATTGACCTAATTCCAAATATAGTGCTGCTCCTGATATCCAAATCCAAGGTCTCTTCGGTAACAGTTTAAGTGTCTTCTGGTAATATTCGTATGCCTCATTCATATTTTTGTTTAAATTTTGTTTTATCAATAACCTTGCTATCATATAGGATGTAGTTGCTTGATGTTTGGGGCTTTCTAATGTTATTTGAATCTTCAACTTTGCGATTCTATCCGCAATTTCGTCATCGTTCCCACCTAAGTATATTAATTGAGTCTCCAGTATCGATAATGGTTTCATTGTGGATGTCATATGTGGGTATTTTTTCATACCATCACGAACTAATCTTATCGCTTCATTATAATTATTTGGGTTCTCCTCGTAGACGATTGATGCTAATAAACTATAGGTATAACTAACTTTCGTTAATAATTGTGTTAATTTTAATTGATCTCTCCTTTCATCTAATAATCTCAAAACATATATTAAATCATTTTTACAATTTACAATACTATTAAATTTTTTGAAAAACTGAGCTCTTGTGATTAAAACTTCCAGGTAATAATTTAAGTCATCTAAACGTTCTAGGAAATATAAACATTTATCAAATGCCGTTAGGCCTTCATGTAATGTGCCATGTCTATTATCCATTAATAGTAATATCCTACACCGTAGTAGATACATTTTTCTTTCGGATAATGATGTTGTTAGATTTTCGGTTTCATCCTTTGCTGGCACATCTTCGTCTTCTTTATTATCTGACGTAGATGGTTTGGTTTTATTATTTTGAATATTATTATTGTTTTTCTTATTGTTGTTATTATTATTATTATTGTTATTATTATTACTTAACGTTTCTATGGGTTCTGAATCTGGGTCGTTACATTTCTTCGGCATTATTCCGTTGTGATTTGACATGTCTTTATTATTATTATTATTATTATTATTCATTACAAATTTATAACGTTTTGTTTTTTCAAAAAGTGCAACAGCTTGTAAGATTGCATGATTAGAATCATCAAACCTATTCAATCTATAATATGATATAGCTAATTTATGCCATATCATTACATTATTTAAAATTGCTTTAGATTTTGAGTTTACTGCAGCAATTAACAAATGGATAACATTAATAAAACTACTACTTTTCAAATAAGTGTTACTTAATAATAATAATGTCTTTAAATTTAATGGATCGATCTCTAAAGTTTTCTTTAATACTTCTAAAGCTAAAGGTAATTTATTCATGTCAATTGCTAAAGAGCCACATTTTTGTAAAATTTCAGTCTGTGCTTTAATTATATCGGTATACATTTGTCTAACTATATGATTCTTCTTTGTTGTTTTTTTGGGTTGAAAATATGGCAGATAATTTGGTTTATAAAATAACGAATAAGATATTATGTTTATTTTTTCTTTATTGTTCTTATTATGTCTTTCGTTAAAATTTTATGGGGTTATCTATCATTATAAACACTGATTTATTGAGGACAAATATGATCAACAAATATTGGTCGAGGATACTTTCTTCAATAATTAATTATAATTTGTTCTAGTTGTTTTGTAATCGTTATTCAATATTTTGAACTCTGATTGAAATAAACAAAATATTTTAATAAACGTGTTGCTAAATGAGTACCGTGTTCCTTAAAGGTGTTATTATTCTTAAATGCTAGCTTGGAACAGAGTGTAAATCTGTTTATTCAATGTGGCAATAAAGGATATATCTTCCTTGGTTGAAAATGTCTCGAGCAAGGACTAATTTATAACTTAAAATGTCAAATATCTCCTAAAGGTTTCTCTGTTTTCTAGTAAAAAAAGATAGTCAACAATGTTATTAGTTATTCTTTTCTATTACTGTCAAATTGTTTGAAGTTATGAGTGTTAAAACAATTGAGAGTAACACCTTTTTAATTAACAATAAGGAATAAAGGTGACTTGATTTTGAAGGGATAAAGTAATCAAAAGAAAATAAAATTTAAAGAGGAAAAAAATAATTGCAATGTATTATATAACAATATGATCTAAAACTATTATTGCGTCAGAAATGTTTTTTATCGATTTAGTTTGTCTTCGAATCTTTCTACAGGATATGTTTAATAAAGTTGTTAAATTGTTCTTTCACAATTGTTAGTATAAAGGTTTGTACCGGTATTCAGTTCGAATTAAAATAATTTCTTTAATAAAATACTATTTTATTATTTTTTTGTAGTTAATTTTTCCTTCCTTCTTCCTCGAACGAATTGATCTTTTGGTTGAAATTTAAATGTTACACTAATCTAAGTTACACTTGTATTACATTATCTAAGGTCGATAATAAAATGTAAAAGTATCATCATATAAGCTTTCTTTCGGTTCTGATTTTCTCTTGTTTGCCTATGCCTTTCTTGTTGTCGTTGCTGTTGTTGTTATAGAAGCACACTTGCAGCTCATCAAAAACAGAATATGAGGGATGGCAGCGGGTTTCGTTTGCGTATGAATTAATCTCAGTAGAAAGAGGAAGACATTATGAAAGACATGTATAAATTGTAAAGAGGGAACCAATTTTCAGCGTAAGAAAAAGAAAAAAGCAGAATTGATAAAGAAAGCAGATCAAATTATATTGGTGGTCGACACTTTTTTTCTATTAAGTTGTACAAAGTTATCTCTGTTTAAAAGGTGGAAACTGTTATTAAAACTATAAATTTATTTCATTCAAGTTTCTTGGACTTTGCTCTGCGTCTCATTCTTGTTCTGCTAGTTTTAATTTTTCTTTTCTCCCCTCAGGTCCTACTACAGTTTCCTACTCGAGTACTATCAAAAGACGGAAAATTGTACGGTATTTCCCTGGTACGGATTCGTGTCTTTTTTTTTCCATTTCTTCAATGTTTGTTTTGGATTTAGCTTGATATTGTTTGTTCCTGAATAACTTTGGCATTCTTCAATTTTCTACCGCATTTCTCTGAATCGGACATTAGAATGTCCCTGCTCTATTATACTGTAAAGTTCCGTTTTTTTGACACAGGAAAGGTGAAATACTTTACATATCCCTTATAACTATCTTTCTATGAGATTTTTCTGGGAAACTTCAAAAAAAGCTTAAATATCTATATTAAAGGTAAAGAAAACTGGAGAAACAAGATTTTTAAGCAGTGAATAATACAGTATGCGTTATTTTTTAAAAAAACGACGAACAAATACATAAACATAGTATTATTGATTAATCAAAACTAAAAAAATTTAATTTTATTATGTAAGACCTATTGTCTTAATTAAATTGTTCATTTAAAATTCAAGTTTCCCATATAATTAGATTAGAGACAAAAGAAAAGTTTTTTTTCTTTTGAAAGTTTCAATATCAGATTAAATTTTAATAACCAATAATAATAAGAACTGTATCCCCTGGTCTTCTTTTTTAGCGTTAACTACAAGGAATTGTGTGACAGATATATAAATAAAAATTATATATACTTCATTCGGTAAATTCTGTTGCAAAAATTCTTCTTTGACATGTTTACTGCGTGGAACATCTTGTCCCTTTTATTAACCCTTCCATTAGGGAAGATTCTACAGTAAAAGATTGTACGATCGTTTTTCTGCAAGAACAAGAATTATTCGAATGATATAGCCATATTTCTCAGATCAAGCTGTAGTAGAATGTCAAAAAGATGCGCGCTTTTTCGGTCTTTAATAAAGATAAACTTTTTTCTTGCCACCTGTGTTTCTTTTTTGAACAAATTTTAAATATCAGAATATTACCCACGCTGTTTCAGGGGGCCGTTCCAAAAATATTTTATCTACAATACATAGTTTGTTCGACCAGATAAGAGAAAGGGATGGATGCGGGTCGAAAAGTCGCAGAATAATTTTCTTTTCCATCTTTTTTTTTTAAGAATTAGCGTTTATCGACTAGTGAAACCACAGTACAATCATCATTCTTAAATATACACTCTATGCTAAGCTGTCCGTCATGAACAGGGAATTCTATTTCCCCACTGAAAGAGTAGTGGGATTTAAAATGTTATTTTTAATTTTCTAGCAAATTGATGTACAAATAAATCATTTAACAAAAAAACAGTCCAAGAACAAAAAAGAAATTCATCGGAAATTTAATATTTATATGATTTGGCTTCAATATTTTTTAATCAATAACAAATATTAATTCGATGATTGTAAATGCTAATACTTAATAGGTAACATGAGGTTTAATATTGTTCTATGTATGTTTGGAAGTCAGACACGTTGTATAACTTCCTATAAAATAAATTGTGAGATGAAAACTTAAATGTTATTGGGCGCCAACTTCTGTTTCTTTCTTATTTTCACTTTTACTGCGTAACAAACAACAAAAAGGTGTCACTGAATCCATAGTACAATCCCTTTCAAACAAATACCTCATTGTTCGTAGAATTTCATCGGAGATTTATAGTTACATCTACGAAAAGAAATCAGTATATTAAGTTACTGATTATATTAGTTTAATTTGTTATTGACTTTTCTTGAATTTGTGACAATATTAATGTTAACGCACAAAAAAAAAAGAGGTTAGTTCTAGTATGAGTATAGAATGAAGCATCTTGTGGTTTGTTCGATCTTTATGTTCTCTGTTTTGGGTCGATGTCATAAGATTTCAAATATTTTCATTTCGTTAATCTGTTTAATCACATTTTGATTTGTAGAATAACACCCTAGCATTCAGCGGTAAATGAGAAAGCTTCTTGCGCGAAGTTATAATGGAACATGTAGATTCGTCTACATCAGGATGTTCTTTGTTTCAATTACATCGATTGTGTTTAGGGTTTACATAAAGAATCCAACATAATTGTTTCATTTATAAATGATGCCTGTTTATTAACTGAACATACTAATTATGTATATCAAGTATAACTTGGCATATTTCCGTAATAGGACCAAATCAGTCCGTTTGCGTCAAAAATATTCCATGTCTCCATTTGCAATATACTACAGATATGTCTTAGTTACATCTGAGTAATATCCGTAGTAATCACGATACTTCTTTGAATTGCCTGTTAGAAATCTGAATTTCTTTTCAACTTTAATTTTCTACGGCTCCGAATTAAAGTTACATCTACAATCATTTCCTTAAGAAATACTTGCACAATTATGAAATTCGAATTTTACATCAATGGTAAGAAAAATAACCGAACAAACTGAATAATTTCTTTTTTCTTGTTTAAACAGGGGTGTGTCAAAATGAATCCATAGTAAAAATAAGGAAAGGGTTTACTCCTCTGGTTATCTCTTAGAAATTCCGCGATCTATATGTCTCACTACGGCCATTTAATAGTAGATTTCAATTCTTTTTTTCTTCATCTCATGTGCATAGATAACGTAAGCTCGCAGATACTTGGTCATTAAGCAGCCAACTTCAAGTTCAAGATATCATTAAGATTTTGGAAATACATCAAACAAAAATTATTCTTCTCTTCGACTATTCGAATGACCTAATAAATTGCCTGGTCATTTGAAGGCAAAGGAAACAATTTGTTTCAGTATAATAATTTGAATAAATAAAAACGTTTCGGTAGATGTTACTATTTTCTTAGAATAGGAACATACTTTAATATGACTTTTCAATTGAAGGCAAACACTACCTTAAAAAAGAAACAAAGATGTAGTTACTTATTACATTTAGAAAGGGTCACTAAAAGAAAGGTAACTTATACCGTTAAAGTGAAATATTGACATTACTTTAATTAACTAATCTAAGTTATTACAGTCTATTCTATCGGATATGGGAGATAATGAATTGTCCCCGTCCCATAATCATATCCTTTAAATTGTTAATTAGAATTAATATTAGATAAGTTATTATTCATAAAAAATAGAGGGGAAAATGATTATATTTGAAAAGTTATTCCTCCTTCAGCAGTTTAGTTCATTGAATTATAGTTTATCTTAAATTCCGGATATTAAAGTTTACTTTCTTTTTTTTTATGATTGGCTAAATCAATAATTAAGGTTTAAATTTATTTAAATAATCTGCATACATTTGTTGGCACATTATCTGTAATGTTATTTGTGTGTCTTTTTTAGTACCCGCATTTATATAGTCTCCGTGGATTCCTTTTTAGTTTCCGTGTGTTGCAAAAATTGGAAGGGATAGAAAAACTGAAGACAACAAAAAAAAGTGGCATTTCTTTCTAATTTTTGACAAGATCTTTTATTTTTTTACATTTAGTAGCTATCAAGTTAGATGCAAACACTGCTGATGAAGTAAACAAAAAAACAAAAATGATAAAAATTAGAAGCGGAACAGAAAAATTTTCTTTTTCACGGAATAGATGTAAGAGAGAACTCATATGAAACAAAGAAAGACAGTAACAGTAATTGTCGAGTAAGGAATTACATTCTGGAAGGTAATTGACTATCCCCCTAAATCAAAATAAATAATAACTGATTGTACTTTTTTCTTTCTTTTTTTTAATATATTTCCATGGTTACCATTTTGTTTCTTTTTTTGGTAAACATATTACAAATGTCAATTTTACCACTTGTCTACAATATGTCACTAAATAAATAATAAACGTCAGTAAATAATACTTCCGAATTGACAAACAAATAAAAAACAACAACAACAAATATGAAAAAGGAACATTACTAGATACTGTTTTAGTAACTTCAAACGACACAACAAATTAACCAGTTCGCTATTCTATTAATTTGCTATTGAAGTTTATTTATAAATCTGCTACGAATGTTAGAAAATAAGTTAATAAAGAAAATATCTGAAAGAGTGTTTTGTGATATAACAAATATTACAAATAATGATAATGAAAAAAATCAATCTAATATCACTACAATAAATGAATTATTCAAAAATTGTGTCACAATATCTCCCAACAAACAGAACTCTAATTTATGGGACACCACTACATACACATTCAATTGTGATAATAGTATATATTGTAAGGATAATTTATCCGTTATTCAAAATAGACAAAATAAACTTTTATTACCAAGAGTATTTCAACATCATGATATTCCTGATTGGTTAAGGACAAGATACCTAGAGATTGATCCCCAATTTGAAATATTTATGAATTCAAACTACAAGAAATCACCATGTAATAGTATGCGACAACAAATTGACACACAAGGTGATATTTGTTCCCACAATGATAAATTTGATGATTCAAATTGGATTGATTTTAAATATGGTAGAATAATGAATGGTAATAAAGAAATATTATGTCGTTTCTGTTATGGTAAGAATTGGATTAATGAAAATTATATTTATGAACATTTATTTGGTTCTCATGGAATAGTTACATTTTTTTCAAAAGATAATGACAGTAATTCAATGAAAATTAATATAAGATTATTACCATTACCAATAAATTATAAAATTGAACGCATCGATTCATATTCAATTATTCAAAGTACAAAAGTATTATGTGATATATGTGAGAAATGGATTGAATTAGGTAATGGTTCTTCCAATGTAATAAATGAGAATAATAATAAATTTACTGAATCTATTAAATGGAGGAAATTACATGGAATACGTGGATTTTATGAAAATTATTTTAGACATTATATCACATGTAAAGAAACTGAACATAATAAGACTCATTTTATTTCATAAGGGTCCTCATTTCCAGTTACGTCACATATGAGTCTAATAAGAAACTTTAAAGGGGTCGATTCCATTCGGTTAACAGTTATCAGGGGGCTTTAACTATCAATCTATTAAGGCACTCCATTTTTCATCCCCATTTTAACAGATATATAATTCAATTAAATATTGTATATAATAATAATAGCAATAAAAAATGGTGTGACTTTTCAAATAAGATAAATTATGCCAATATATATATATATATATATTCTTGAATGTTAGCTGGTCTCCCACTCCACGTGCCAAATTCCAATTGTATATTCGACAATTGGAAACTTATAGAACAAAAAAGTAAAAACGAAAAAAAAGTGGGATTTATGCATATAAGATACAAGATTGCTCCTCCAAGAAATTATTGATACCGTTAACAATTGTTTTTGAAGGAAACTAATTGTTATCGATAAAGAAGTTAAAAAAAATTATTCAATTTGACTTGTGGTCTCTTTACAGGAAAATTAGAATAATATAAAAAAAGTCAGGATATCTTTGTCCCTTTGTCTTTAAATAGTTTATATCTTATGATCGGTGTTGAACAATAGAATTATTATATTGTTGTATTATACTTTTTCCTCGGGGGAATAGAGGGAGTTGAGATATATATTTTTAGGGAGAGAACCTACTGTATTAGGATATCAAGAAACCCTAGTTTTGGAAAAAAGAAAAATAAGAAAAAAGCAATTGACGTTGATGATATTCTAAAGAGAAGGACAATAGTTTTCTAACAAAATGTTGAGAAAAAGAAAAGGGATCGGGTATCGTTAAGAAATGTATACCAACAAATTATTATTTTAATTAGTATCAGACGAATCTCAACATAAATTAGGTGTAGCAGTTTAATAAAAATTAAATTTTCTTTTTAGTTGTTAGTTAAATTTGGCATTTTTTGAGATAACCTTATAACAATGAGAAATTATGTCTTATTTTATTTAATATTCCCCAATTAAGAGATATACTCATCGCATTAGGATAATAAAATTTCACATGGTAGATGACCGAACAACAAACTGTGTTAAACAAGTAAGAAAGATGGCAGTAAAAGATGAAATAAGAATACAGAATAAGGGGCGGTGAACCAAAACTAATGTGCAAGGGCAACGTGGAAATATAATTCCCTATGGAATATAACTGTTAAATTTCTGTTATGAATTTACGGCTGTCCGCGGATTCGTTGTGTTAAAAAAATAATAATAAATGGTAGGAAGAGGGTGTAGCTGCTAGGAGTAACAGATCACCGTACAAATCCTTTCATGGAAAATAATCTTTGGATCGGCAATCAGGAAACCATGTTTTTCTACCGAAATACTATGACCCAGATAAAAAAAATAATACTAACCGCACAGAAAGTCTCGTGGTAAAGAATGATGCAACTACGGGAAACATGACCTAATTAGTAAAAGAACTAATAAATTTCATAATTTGGAGGGCGAAAATATGAAGCGAGACATCAATCAAACAATAAGGAAGAAATAAAAAAAAATGTTATGAATAACGACCGCAGAAGCATGTGGCATCTGAAATATTGAACAAAGAAAACTACCAGAGAATTTGCATAGAAAACAATTTTTTTAGTCTAATTATTCTTCGGAGAACACGAAGAATTATGAGGGGGGAACCACACTTTCCTGACGCATAAATGTCTGGATTTATGATCCACCGTGGTTTTTAACTATTGACAATGGCTGTCTAGTCTTTATTGTGAGATAGAATTTGATCAGTTGTACGGCAATTAAACTGAATATATGTATTTCAAGCAACTCAATTTATCAATTCTAGTTAGATTGGGGAGCAAAAGAATCACAATAAATGAGTTAACTCACTTCATTTTTTATATTATTTTGATTGTGATTGCTCCTTTGATGCACAGTGTGATGTTAAGAAAAGTTACTCCAATAAATTAGCCCCCCCAAAAGGTCATATCTCATATCAATTTTTATTTAAAATTATATTTTTTTGATTGTAAACAGTTCCGAAACCCTGCATTATTATCTGTGAATTAAACAATAAATAAGAACAATAGATATTGTGTGGTCCAGACTTATATACATTACTCTAATCTCTTGCAATTATATATAAATCAGTGTAGTAACCTATTGATTTCATTTCGTTTGTTGCGGGATTCCTTTATGATCTTTTCAAAAACCGATCCGAATAAGGAAATCATTAACATTACATACAAAACTTACATGTCTAATAAATTCTCGTAGAATATAAAAAAAGATGCCTTCAATTTGAATTAAATAATTTCAAATTGAATGCATCAAATCTTAAAAATATATTCAAATATTGTTCTTCTTCTATTTCTTAGAAAGTAATAAAAAAAACAAAAAAAACATCCACTTTTAATGTCCCATCGCCATCTTCGAAATATTCACTAAAAGTATCGTAATATTATTATTTAATTAAAAATTCACCCCCCCAAAATAAGCGTCATTTCAAGGCATGTTTTGTTGTCTTGTCGTATTTCTTCTCAATTATTATAACCATTATTATGGTAAACTACTAACTACGTCAGTAAACATACATGAATAGTTTACTACACGCCTATAAATTATCCCTGTCCATTTCAACATTTATTTATTAATAAAGACCTAGACAGGAAACATAATTTTTTGAGATTATAACGGTATTAATTTAGTTGTACTGATATTATTATGCATCTGTTTTTAACAAAGATGAAATGTGCCGTAGAATTTATCGAAAAAGTTTAATTGTACTCATCATCTTTCTTTTCAGACTAATTTACTGTACAGCTAAAGTAAAACTAATGTACAAATCAATAAATTGAAACCGAGCGAGACTTTGAATCCTTATTAAAACTTCGGGCCCGAATTTTCATTTTTAGTTGTTTATTTGAAATGAGAATACATTCATTCATTGATTGATTCGTTTTTTTATTTTATTTACACTTGGTAACATTACTATTTTAAAAAATAACATTTCCCATAGAAATGGGTGAAATTTACCTAGTTTTCTACTTGAATTTCATTAAACAAAAAATTAGAACATTAATATTAGTTTTAAAAATATGTATATGTAATAGAAGAAATAAATATATTGCATATGTACAGTAATTATTACTATGAATTTGTATGATTCTATTGCAGAATCTTTCATTCTCTAATTATTCTGTAGCTTCCGAGAATAGTGCATGGTATCCTATATCAAGAAGTTACTTAACTCTTTCTTAGGAATAGAATTAAAATGCAGTAGTACCAGAGTTATTGAATGAATGAATGATTAAATGAATGAACTAGTCAATTGATTGTTATTACCGTTATTATGACATGAATATTACGGCACTATCTTGATTATAATAGAAAACATGTACAAAAATTGTGTAGTTAAATAAGTTTAATGGGATGTATTGATATTAAATTACTCTACTGTTCTGTTTTTAAATAAATTTTTAGAATTTTTTCAGATTAAGTGGGAGGGGTGCCTATGATAAATATCTAATTCATTATTCTTACTTCATTACTTTTCGATAAAGTATGTTTATTATATTAAATTCTATTACATAAAATTAATGAGAAGAGTTTTTACTTCTTCTTCTTCTTCTTCTTTTTTTTTTATTAATTTCTAATTAATATATAATGAACATGGAATTTTCCTTAAGACTAATGAGATGCATATGTAAGTAAATCCTTTTTTTCCTAATTTCTTTCTTTTCTTTTCTTGTGTCATCGATAAATAATAATATTTTTTTATTTATATAAGTATATTTAATATACAAATACATTTAACAAGTATATTTTGTTTTAAATATTATTAAACATTATTTATATTAGTCACATTTTTTTTAAATAAAATTAATTGATTAAAGATGAATACTCAAAATTTTGATAATCAAAGATCAAAAAGTTCAAATTCCAACTATATAGATTATGGTTCAGGTTTCCTAAATTTCCTAAATAATAATAATAATAATAGTAATAATGCACAAAATAATATCCCAATAAATACAAATACAAATATTAATGATTGTAATCCAATGAATTCAACAATATATGGAGATTTACCTAATCAAATTTCTAAATTTGATAGTTATTCTGATGTATATAATAGAGTTGTATCAGATCCATCAAATATAACTACTATTAATACAATTAATAATAATAACGGTAACGGTAATGTAGATTTAAATTATAATATGAATATGGAACAATTACAATATTTAGATTCAGTTAACAATAACAATAACAATAACAATAATCCAATAAATTTACAAAATATGAGTTTAAATACCGTACCAGTTATTACAAATACACCATCAAATAGTAATATTCCAATTAATTCAACAATTTTATTACAACAACCAACACCAACGAATATCAATGATATTCAAATAAATAATACTAATATTCATAACAATTTACCATCAAGAAATTATATTGCTGTTAATGATTTTAATAATAATAGTAATAATAATTCAATTTTACCATTTACAAGTCATAATATTAATTATTCAATTCCAAAAACGAATAATAATAGTAATACAGTTACAACAATTTCAAAAGTTGAACAAAATTCATTTTCACCTATTGAACCTACATCTCCGTCATCAATTTCCACAACATCAACGAAAAGTAAAGATAGATCATCAGTTAAAAGATTAAGTTTAATTGATATTAAGGATTTAGATTCATTAACAAATTATGATGAAACTCAAAGATTTAAATATGGTTGTAGTATTTGTGATAAAAGATTTAAGAGACCATCATCATTAAAGACACATATTAATATTCATACAGGTTTTAAACCATTTATTTGTCCATATATTCAATGTAATAAATCATTTAATGCAAAATCAAATATGTTAAGACATTATAAATTACATTTTAAACTAAGATCAGGTGCATATATTTTACCAGATGGTCATATTTCAATGGATAAACCAACTTCAAAACAATTATTTAATAATAATACAAACGTTTCTTCATTGAAAAATTTAGATAATATAAAGGGTAAAATTAATAAAAAGACAATTGTCGAAAATCATCAATAACAAACTTTTTTTGTTCTTTTCCAAAAAAAACAATAATAAAATGAAATAACGTACATATGGCTATTATTAGTATAATATGTCAAAAATTAATATAAAATATATAACGAATTTTAAAAATGAGGAAAGGATAATACTTTTTAGTTCTTTTTTATTTTCCTTATTTATTATATAATTTTTAATGAAATAATATTACGAAAATTTCTTCTTCTTCTTCTATAGATTTATGTTTTTATTATATTAATTAATTTATCTATATCAGAAAATTGTTTATCATCCATTGAATATAATTTATGTTTCTCTGTATTAATATGATTGTTTAAAGTATCATTATAAATTTCATGACAATTTTCACAAAATTGAATTTTCGCATTTCTTAATTCAATTGGTTTATTTATTGAACGAAATCCTGTATTAACGACAATTTCATCATTTTGTTCATTATAAATTGATGCATCTAATTTTAAAATAGTTAAAGAAGTTCTTGGTTCATGATCATCTGATAATTCAGATAATGCTAAAGTTTCAACCGTATCATTACTACCTAAAGAATCATTATCATTATTGTTATTATTACTGTCATTACTTAAATCAGAATCTGATTCATATTTTTGTTTAACTAAATCATTTCTTAATGATTCTAAAGGATCTAAATTTTCATTAAAACTTTTAAAATTAACATCCATTGTATTAAATCTTTTCAATTGTAAAAATTTTAATTTATTAATTAATTTTTTTGAATTTTCACAATTATGATTGAAAAAATCGTATAAAAATTGATTTGTTGATTCTTGTAAATCTAAATCAGTAATTAAATTTTTTAAATCTAATGGTGGTTTTGCATTTTTTGAATAAATTTTACGTAATTTTAATGCATATCTTTGATTAATTAAATCTCTACTATATCTTTTTTTAGCAATTGATTCATTAATTTTTGTTATTAAAATATTTGATGATTGTAAATTATTTGGCTTAAATGGACATTTACCATATGTTGAATCCTTTTGAATATGTGGATATGGTAATTGTTCCCTTTTAAATTTATTAACTAAACCAATATCCCATTTTTTACAAATTAATGGTTTATATCGTTGTTTTAAATCAAATAAATAAATATGTGGCGATTCATTAAAATATATTATATCCTTGGATAAAGTATCATTTTTCGATTCATTTGAATTTAAATTTGTTATCTGTGATAAATTAGTTTCATAAATTTGAAGAAATCTAGTTAATTTATCAAGATCCCAAATTTTCACATCTTTATCATTAATTTTAAAATTTTTAATATTACTAATCATAATAAAATTATCTAAATTTTTAATTGAAATTGTATTTAATATAGGTTCAATTTTCCCACTATTTTGTAAAATTTTTTTCTTTAATGATAAAATTTTTAAATTATTAATTTTTTTCAAATTATTATTTTTTAAAATTAATTCATTATTATCAAAATAAAAAATTAAACCATTTTGAAATTTTAATTTCCAATTAATTTGCCATTTATACATTGAATCAAATTTTGAATCATGCCTTTCATTATTATTTTGAATTGAATCATATCTAATTGTACCTGTAATATATCTTTCCTTATTATCAAATTGTGAATAAGATTGATTTGATTTAACTAATTGTACTAATATATCATCCATAGTGATGCATATGTACTCATTTAAATATGTAGAAAATAGATTGCTTATATGGGGGTACCCTTATTTATATAATCATGATCCCTTACGAAAAAAGGAGATACTGAAAATTTTTATCTTATGTTAAAAAAAAAAGAAAATATGTCAGGACATTTTGTGTAGACAAACACGATTATAAATATAAACGCGATAGTGACACCCGCAATATATATGTTTATATTGTTTACATGCAGGTAAAATAAAATGAAATGAAATAAAATAAAATATGTTATTATGTTAATTTATTTGTTAATTTATAATTAATTAAACTTGTTGAATTATTTAATAAAAATTTCATCTTTAATGATAATAAACCATAAGGAAATTGATTATCTGCAGTTAATAAGAATAATAAATCACTATTTGGTATTCTTGCAATACAAGTATGTAAGTTTTCAATTTCATAATTATATAATTTTGTTTCAACTAAATTATTATTATATTCATAAATGTAATGTGATTCTGGTTCATCATTTTCATTTTCTTGCCATTTATCCTTACATAATAAAGTCATCATTTTTAAACTTGTTTCATTATTATTTATATTTGAATCAATTAAATTTAAATTTAAATTTAAATTTGTTGCAAATGACAAAATTGAACCATTATTAATTGACAATAAAATTGCAGATTGTATCGATATTAATGAATTATCATCATCAGTACTATTATTATTCGATGAGATTATTGATGTTGATATTGGCTTTAATGTTTGTTCTAATAAATCTTGTATGTTACCACCATGAATCATTGTTATATGTGTGTACTATATGAATATTTATCCAAAATTGATTTTTTCATTGATAATAACTCAATTAGTCTAGTTATATATATATATATATATAACCGATTGTTTCAATTAATATTGAAAATATTATCGGAAAGGGAGAAATAGATTCGGCCAGGTCTCCGGCTTTGGGTACCCAATAATTTCGTTGGGTAATCCGTTTTTTTAGGTCAATTTTTTTTTGCTGAGGTCCCGCTCAAAGATATT
>JAXQGP010000199.1:0-32389 GCA_037040125.1 Kazachstania sp. M6911
GGAAATACCTCAAGATGCGAAGTTATTCTTTTATTTTAATTAAGCCGTCACTTTCTCAATCTGTGAAAATGTAACTGTTAATATCAATAGAAACTACACAGACTAAAACTGTTTGTTAGAAGAATGGTAGTTATTTTACTATTAAATATACATACATAACATATAATACTTTCATGAATTTAAAATGTTTCGAAAATCTCGTGATTTATTGGATTTTTCACATTGCTCTTTTCAATTTATTTCGAACGGGAGCTATTTTCATGGGGATAGAAATTGCACAGTTACCTATGATTGTGTAAATATATATTTGACTAGTAACATACGACCCCACAGTGTCGAGAAATAGTAAACAGGAACTCGAAATGGGGGTCAGTTCTAGCCATTTCTTCTTTAAAAAGATATTGAACTTGAAGGAAATACATACTTTTTACTGATTGGGGTTCATCAAGAAACTACTCCGAGGCATTTACAAGCGGAATCCAAAGTGCTGAATTCTAGAAGTTACTGACTCAATATAATTCAATGGTTAACTCCCCGATTATTGCGTAACAATATTAGAAAATAAATTCAACTGTGACATTATTCAAACTTAGATAGTAGTTATATTAATTTAAATTTACGAAGTAAGATTTTATTAGATAATTCTTTTTTATATATGATTAAATATAAATACCTTCTTCCATAGATGAAGGAACTTCGTTAAACCCATATACACCCTTCCAAGAAATTGGAATTTTAACATTTTTAATACTAACATCCTTTGAATTTAAAGGATTAACGAAATCATTAAAATGTGAGACAAACAATCTTGCGTCTAATGAATTATCACCTTCATGAACGAAAAATGAACAATATTTAACAATATTTAAATCATTTAACTGTGAATTAATTAAATGAAAGATAATTTTGAAAATTTGTTGATCTGTTGATATTTCTTGTAATAAACTTCTTTCAGTAAATTGTAATAATGAATTAGTATAATGCATAGATGTATTTGGATCAGTTTTCAAATTTAAAATAGAATCAAATTCATTACTTAAGGAACCAATTCCTTCTAATTTACAAATACCCATTGAATAATATGGATCGATGTTCCCATTTGGATTACTATTAAATTTATGTGTTATAATTGATTCGTCTAATGCACCAAATGAATCTAATATGGTAAGGTCCGTAACCTTTAAATCTTGAATTAATGGTATTATTGTCTCCTTAATGAAATTGTTCATGTAACCTTGTATCACTGGAGTTCTTTGTTGAATAATATATAAATTTTTAGATTCATTGTAGAAAAGTTCTAAAGCTGTTGATATTTTTCTGTTTGGATCAGATTCATAAAGGATTGGTTTGCCATCTTCGATAGAATAATCCAATGCGCCTACAAATGGATGGACATAAGTAGAATCTAATGATTTAATAAATATGAATTCATTTGATAATGAATGAAGTATAATATCGGTAGATAATTGTGGAACATTACCAGTTGAAATAAGTGGCAAAATTAAAGTCTTTCTGAATTCTGTTGACATGCTGAGTGAGTTGAATGTGTGCGGTGAAGAGTTTAGTTATGTGTCTTACGTATCACGCTAGTTCCAAATCAGAGATGGTATAACGTTTATCTATCTGTCCTCTCTTCATATATACTTGTATGTATGTCTACCCTTTGAGATGAGACAAAGGTGTCATAACAAATATCGCTGTGTAATATTAAATTTCGCCTTAAGAAACTGTTAGCAGTTTTACCACAGTAACACGACATATATACTAAACAAGTGAAGATCACTAAGAAGAAATGACTATTGAAGCGTATTTCTTTATAACGTTTTCAACGTCTGATCAATGGTATTGAACTATAATTGAAATAGTAACTATATATTTGGCTTACATATATATATGTGGAACGGTACCGCATAAGTTGGCGGCATATCACCGCAATTATATCGGAAATACACCTATACATATCTAATCTATCTTATATAAACCGTTAAGAGTAGCAATTGCTACCCAGATATCTCATCAAACTCTTACAACTCCTTTATTCTTGTTCATGTAGTTCATTGCAGTAGTAGAATATCCCACATTTTGTTACCCTCAAATAGCGTTTTTTCCTGAAAAGTTTGCTGCCAAAACGGAAGGAAAAAATTTGAGGAAATAGGGTGGAAAATAATAATAACAGACAGACAGATAGACACAACTACGAACAGTTTGATCCACTTGTCAAAGGAGGAAGGGATAACAGGGGAAAAGTTAAAATAATATTTCTGGTACTAGTTTACTAATATTCACATTATAAGAACATTACATTCAGCTATAACTTAAGCTAGCATACCTCTTACATTTCCATTTTCATTGACAGCAAGTACAATTATTATCGGAACTCTAGAAAACAGGAGATAGGATAAACTTTGAATATATCGTACAAAACTAATATTAAATACAATTAATTAACCACTTGTATTTTACACTTTCACAGATTTCAATTCTTTTGCATTATTTCCAAACATTCTTCCCCCAACCATGGAATTGACTGATCCCTCAATTATAACATCCTCCGTTAATGGAGAAGTGGAGTCAACTCCAAATGCATCAGCAAATAATCGTAATGGACAAGAAAATGATTTACAACAATTTATTAAATTTTTAAGAAACAAGAATGATTCTTCAAAGACACCCGGCGATTCTCCAACATTAGATGAATTTCATGAACAACCTGTTGAAACAACAATTGAATCAATTGCAGATTATAAGCCTGATTTATCTGAAAGTTCAAAAATTTATGTATATAGTATTAATGAAATATTAGATATAACAAAAACTATTCCAAAAGAATTTATTGAAGAAAAAGCCGATTCTTTACCAAGAAAGAAATTTTGGAGATTATATCAAAAATATCCTGATAATTCAAACCATAAATCAAATTATAGAAATAGTAATAATAATGGCAACAATTCAAAATCAAGAAGTTATTCTAATGATAATAACTCAATGGATAGAAAGAGTAATAACAATAACGCCAATAATAATAACAAGTCTAAAAATGGTAAAAACAATAATAACAAGAAAAATTCTAATAAATCAATGACATTAACTAACGATGAATTGGAATTCGACGCTAATTTCGAATCTTCAGGTAATGCTATTGCTGATTTTGAAGCCTGGAAATCACAGATGAAGGAAATGGAACGTCAAAAGAAATTAGGTATAGTAAATCATGCCTCCTCCTCATCATCGTTAGCTTCAGGTAAAGGTAATCCAGGCATGAACCAGAATGACAATGCAAAGAATACATCCTCTAAATTAGCAAATACTCAATCAAGTATAATCTCGGATTTCTTAAACTTATCAAGGAATAATGCTTCGAATGGCCCAATGAATTCAGGTACTATTCCTGGTAATAATCAAAGTTCTGTATCTACTCCACATGAATCTCCAGAAACAAAACAACTAGGTATCAACCCAACACTAAATGAGACTACAGACACTAGACATGTTAACGATAAACAAAATCCAATCGTTCAACCTGCCGATCTATCAAGAAGCTCATCCTCAAGATTTACCTCATTCTTCTCAAATGCATCCTCTTCATCATCTGCAAAACCATTAAATACAGAAACCAATAATGATCAACATGTAAAAACTCAGCAACAAAATCAACCAGTTTCAAACGATACTCAACAGAAGCGTAATCAAGGTGCTGGTGGCTCAAAATTAATGGGTTTCTTCAACGCTCCTGTCCCAGCTCCTACCCAGACCTCCCAATCTGATGCATCATCAACCACTAACAACAATTCAAATGGTTTACCAAGGGGACCACAACAAAAGCAACAGCAACTACCACAACAACAACCAATGCAAATACCACCTCAACAGATGCAAATGCATCCACAACAGATGGGTATGCAACCAGGTAATAACACTTTCTTCCAAAATCTATTAAATAAAAATAAAGCTAATGAAACACGTACTGATTCTAATGATCAACAATTTGGTCAAATGCAAATGCCACCACCAGGTATGGGTGGTCATCCAATGGGTCATCAAATGGCAGGTCCACCTCCAGGTATGAACGGGAATTTCAATAATACCAACAATGATAATAGCAAGAATAAAGTTGAGAAAAATAAGAATGATACACAAAATAATAATATACCACTACAAGGTATGCCACATCCACAAATGGGTATGCCACCAATGCCACCACATATGATGCAAGGTAATTTCAATATGCCACCTCCAGGTTTTTCAGGTTTTCCAGGTCAGGGTCCAACTTTCCCATTAGCTCCAATTCAAAGAGATGACGATAATAACGATAAGAATACAAGTGGTAAGAATGGTAAATCTAAGAATAACGGACCACAGGGACCAATGCAACAACAAAACTTCATGCATATGATGGGCCCTCCACCTCCAGGTTTTATGCCAATGCATGGTATGCCACCAAATATGCAATTACCTAACGGTATGATGATGCCACCATTCCATCCACAACAACAGCAACAGAAGGATGGCAAAGATGTTAAGAATATTCAAGGAGGTCCACAACCGGGTTTCTTCCCACAACAGATGCAACCACATCCAAATTTCCCAATGAATCCGAACATGATGCCACCTCAAAATCAAATGAGAATGAATAATGGACCAAATCAAAATAAAAAATGAGTTCCAATGATCTCCAAATGCTTCTCATCTTCAATAATACTGTCGCTTACAGTGAAGATGAATAAAAAATGTTTAAATAATATAAATATATCTATAATGTAAAAATATATAGACGTCAACTCGTTCAATAATAATTCGCAACATGCAGATATCAGCTGATATAACCGAAGAATAGCTTCTTATTGTGTTCTGCTTTAAAACTGTTTTGTTAACGCTGAAAAATATTCGGTGTATTAGTAATCGGGAGTATAAAGAGAGGAAAGAGCGATGAGCTGTAACATCGAGCTACTTCATTTGAATCAAAGAACACAAACAAAATTTACAGGATCAATAATGGCAAACAACGAAGATTTATTAGATGATGTATGGGGTTCAGAATCCGATTCTGAAGTGCTACATGATGAAAGTGCGGGCTACTCAAGAGATCTTCAGAAATTGAGGGAACAACACAACAAAAGAGGGTACTTGGATGGTATCGTAAGTTCTAAGGAAACTAATCTGCAAGATGGTTTTAATGCAGGCTTCCCAACTGGTGCGTCTATTGGGTTTGAAGTAGGAAAACTTGTCGGTATATTACAAAGTTTAAATTATAGATTTGGTAAGGAAGATGAAACACTCAAAAAGGATTATGAACAAGCCATAAAAGAGTTAAAAATTGGGAACATGTTAAGCAAACAAGTTTTCGACAAAGAATTTGCATTACCAGAAGATGGTAAACATCCAATATTAGTACAATGGCAGAATAAAGTTAGTGAATATTGTACTAAATATAACGTTAACAGAACATAAACAAACACAATTGCATAACAACAATAACTACTTGATGACTAGAACGGACATTCAATGTCGTAGAATAATTACGTATTGTCAAAGGACAGAATCTGTATATTTATAAATAGGTGTACATACCAAATATATAAAACAGTTCGAGGATTAGCATTTTATTTTTATATGTATCTTTATGAGAAAATTGTACTTGTTACCAGAATGGACACCAACCGACGTAATGTTGGCATAGATTTTCTATTGAGGTAGCTTCTTTGATTAACTTATCTACTTGATCATCAACATTTAGTTCATGGTGCTTTAAAATATCATTACCTGTTAATTTATTTGTAATACGTCTTAAGACTAATACTGCTCTTGCATTTCTTATTTCTGTTTGCTGTTCGATTTCCATTTTAGCAGCATCTGAAGCTGTGATAGCCCCCTTTCTTAGCAGTTCGCTAGGATTGGCTGTTGGTATTTGAATACCTGTTTCTTCTCTAATCTTTTCTGTTGGTAAGTCGAACCCCCAATGAATTAAAGGATCGAACGCGAAAGCTTCTAAAATAGCCATTAAAGATTCTTTATTATTTCTTAGAACTCTCATAACATTTTCACAGGTAATTCTAAAACTACCTTCAATACCACTAACCTCCATGGCATTAACCAACATTCTGGTTAATCTAAATGGTACTTTCTCTGGGAATTTTTCACGAAGGATGGCAGCTTCGAAACAATCACCGAAGTCAATATGGATAACTTGACCTGTTATCCTATCTAGCATCAAGTTACTTGGATGACGATCACCTAGACCTAAGATATAACCGACCATAGACATCACCGCCAGAGATCTCGTATAAACTGTTCTTCTTTCCAGCCATGACTCAGAAGATCTGCTCTTCAACCATAACACTTGAGCCAAATCCTGACCCTTTGTATTCTCCATGGCATATTGGAATACTTCGATTTTTTCTAACCACGTTAAGTTATCATAGTCAGGAGCCATTTGTAACATAACCCAATGTTCAATATTTAATGGTACCTTATTAGCGTCACGATGTTCACGGATTAAAACATGGAAAGTATCACTGTTTGGAACCCATCCCAGTAAACCAGATTTTGGAGATAATGGAATGGCAGGGTATCTTTGAATATCCAAATGTCTTTGGAAACATTCTGCATCATTTTCTAACAATGTGTTAACTAAACCGAAAAGTTGCATGACCAAACTATCTTGTCTTATATCTTCGTGACCCTTTAATAGGTATTGGTAAGATCTACCATCACTACCCTTAACTGAGAATTTTCTAGGTCTCTGCTTGGAAGATATAACTACAAATACCGGATCAAAATATGAGATACTAATTACAGGTTTATTAACGATATAGGTACCAAATACTGCTATATTCAAATTTCTAGCAGCTTGTAATTTTGGAGATACATGTTGTAATTCTAATGTCTGTAACTGCGGTAATTGTCTACTGATTCGTCTGAATACATTGTAATAAATATCCCATGCTTGGTTTAGGTTAGTACTATCTTTAGTCCGTTTATAATTCAATACCCATTCATACGCATCATTTAAATCCCTTCCAAAGGAATTCTGAAAGCTGATCTCTTGTAAAGTCTCGGGATCACGTTTTAGAAGAGCATGAAGAGGTTCTAACGTAGCAAACATCTTTTCAGTATTTTTTTCACCGAAGAATTGTCTACTGGCATCTTCAAGGCCTTCGTACCACAATTCATGCCACAAAACAGCGACTCTTATTAACTCGTCACTAACCAACTCGGCTTGGTCTACTAATATAGGACTGTGTAACTTCATTTTCTCAATTATAGATAAAGCCGCTAATCTTCTCGATTCTGATTCTGATTTAATTGCAACAATTAATGGATTCAGTAGGACTTGCGGATGTGCCTTACCTAAATCAGATAATAACGATAATAATGATCGACTCACTATTTGATCTGGTTGGTGAATACGTGATATCAGTTGTGGTAAGACCTCAAGCCAGTTGTCGATTTTAATCATACCAAAACCGTCATTCATTGCTTTAGCAGCATCTGAGGCACCACCAAATGTGAACCACAGTGTCAACAATCTTAAGGTATCTTGTAGAGAACTTTGTAAAGAAATAGAATGGAAAAACCCTCTAATTGCCGGGATAACATGTCTCTGTAACATCTCTTCAGAATTCATCATGGTATCGTCAATATCGTTAGGTTCTGTACCTTCATCACCCATTTTCTGTCTTCTATTATGCAATGCTTGTTCAGCTGCCTTTCGTTTAGCAGAAATGGCAGATATCACCTCAAAGTTAGCAAGCGCCCAATTGTGCCATGCCTTATACCAGTTACCATCGAAATGTGTCGCTAGTAGGTATGAACCAAGAATGGCATCGGGGTTATCAATTCTCCAATTCGATTGTAAAGCAATTCTCCATTCACCTTGCTTCAAAAAGCATCTTGCCAAAAGTTTTGTATAATCTTCAATATATGCACTTGAAATAGTAGCGTTACTGTTGACTGTTTGAGCAATCATATTACTTGGATCTAACCCTAGATCGTGTGCCATTTTTGAAGTGAACCCAATTAGGTATCTTAATGCTTCTTGCTTTGATCCACATGCCCATAGATATTTCAGTTGGGCATACACAACTGATGGTGTCGCCTTTGATGGGATGATGTGTGGTCCTAATATTTCATCTGATAATGAGTTTAAGGCTTTTTCGGCCAAATTTAGTTTATTGTTCTTTCTACACAAGTTTGCAAATTTTATCCATATATGCATGTCCTGTTTTGGCTTTATTACCAATGATCTCACTTTCAAAATTCTTTGCCATACGTCAACATTTCTTTGACATCCTAATAGTCTTTTATTCCATGTTTCCTTAAGGAAAATTCTGGTTTCTGAATTTTGAGGTGTCTTCTTGTAAGCTATAATTTCTTCCAGTTCTGTTATAAGTTGACTTCTGACCACCACATTATACGCACGGTTGTAACTTTCACTGATCAAAGCTGACATTTCTGTTACTAGCAAATCTCTGGCATTAAATATATGATTCTCAGCGTCTTCGAAATTGTTATCGTGAATGCATAAAACAGCACTAAAAAATTCTCTATCTGGAGTCATTGGTTTCATAGCATCAATATATGTCTGTATTTTATCCCATTGACCCAAACCCCATGCAGAACCGGCGGCTAATGGTGCGATCATCTTTCTCAGATTTGGACTTGCATTATTCCATTTTCTCGACGCTAGGTTTGATAGGTTATCCCAATCACTTAACGCATGATATGATCTCATTTGACCCATAGTAACGCTTTCTGTATCTTCATTATTTTCTGCTTTCTTATTATACGCATCCAGTGCATCTTCCCAACGTTCTAATTTCTCATACCATGTTTCTTGCAGTTGAAGATCGTGATGTTTTTGAACATATTTAAGAATACCAACGGCGGAATCATTGAGGTGTAATTGGTTGTTAATACTAATAAGAGATTCCACAATAGAGTTGTCGATTGGTTCTTGTATGAATTTTGTTTCTTTAAAGTGTAGAGCTTTTGCATACGCATGAGATCTTTCTGCGTATTCACCTAACGTTTGTAGGGGAATTGGTAGTGACTTTTCATCATGTTCCATAAATTCTACCAGGTTAAGTAATGTTTGATGAATCTCAGGTGGGTTCTGAGGTGAGCTTAATGCAACACAAAATGACTTGATAAAATCTTCTTGATATGGTGTGTACAATTCAGTCCAAATACTGACAAATGAAACATTAAATAGGTCTCTTGCTAGAGGATAATACACGCTAGCTAAACCAGCACAAACACGTAATGCATGTGACGGAGATTCCTTTAACAACTGGATTGCCAATCTTCTAATCCATTCTTGCCAGTCTTCTTTAGTTCTTTGTTGACTACAATCCCACGTGGATTTTAAAACAGGTTGGTTAATAGGTAGCTTATCAGGTGCAGGTGGCTTGGCATTCTTTGTTTGATCATCTTCCGTACTGTCATCTCCCCATATTAGAGTCTTTGGAAATTCTTCTTTGTTCAATAATTTTTCAACCAATTGGTCGTAACTTTTATGAACAATTTTATTTTTCACCAAAACCTGGTTAACTGAGGCCAGATATATCATAAAATCTGTACGCATTTGAAGTAAAAGTAGACATAATAAATTCATTGTAGCATCAATAATGGCAGGATCTCTTGTGTTTAGTAATCTTAAAGATGTTTGTACCAGTCTTGTTGAGGTATCAGTCAAAACAATATACCTAGATAACTTCCCAATGGTGATAATTGCCTCTTTTTTTAAATCATTTGACGAAAATTCTGCAGTTCTAATAAGCGTAGGTAAGATTAAATAAAAGTTATCTTCTAATGTAGGCCCGAATATAATTAGACATTCTAGTATCTTTTTGGATATTCTTCTATTTGATTTCTTATCAGTCTCTAAGACGCTCAAAAATGAGGTTAACGTTTCCGGAATGAACACTTTGAATTCACCATCCAATGCTTCACAAAAGGATTCAATGACAGAAATAATAGTATACTGGAGTTTCTGGTTTGGTAAAAAATCTAGAATAACCTTGTAAATGCTCTCGGCAAATGGTCGTATGTGTTGTTTGACGATGGAGATTAAAACACCTAATTGCTGAAAATAATAATCCAAAAGAGATTGTTGACACGTTACGATAGCGTACAAAAATGCTGGAATAATATGTGGAAGAAACCCTATGCAACTTATCCCTAGCGTCTGATAGATTCTAATAATAGTTTGGATAACAGCAGTATGGTGGGCAGCTAATGAATTATCCTTTAAAATTTTCAGTAATGCCGTAATGACAACAGTTGGATAGTAATCATCAGATGAGGGAGAACTGTTTTGCATTAGTAAAGATATGTCAATAGGTGGCGCATTTTGTTCCAGAGTCGTATGAGATCCTGCAGTTTCTTCTGCTTCTTGATGTCTGTATGGATCTAACGCACCAATAACACCCATCAGATGTACTGTCTCTCTTTTCACGTTTTGTGTACTATCAGATTTTAATATATTAATCAAAACATTTAATAAATTTGGGTAGTCTAATAATGGATCGATAACATAACCTGAAGCACTTGATATTTGTGAGAATGCTTTTAGAGCAGCATTTCTTTTGAAGGAATTAGATTGATCTTGGAAAGTTTCTATGATCAAGGGAACAATATCTGATAAATAAGGTTTGATACTTTCTCCAGCGACAACCGCTAATTCACCAATTGCCTTTAGCCCAATAGATGAAACTGCACCTGATTTTTCCTTGGCCTTGATTATTAGGATTTGTAAAATAGGTTCAAGGTATGGTTTGCATGCACCTTTGGTAGAACTAATTAAAGAGCATAATAATGTTAAACTTTCTTCATTTCTTGTAGCCGTCCTTAAGTATTTCAACTCGGTTAATAGTTCCAGTAAAATCTTCCGTAGAGATGGAAGTATATATGCAGGATTAACTGCAGTTAATCTACCTAATATCTTAATGGTCTCTACCCTAATTGCAAATATTTCATCGTTTAAAACAGTAAAAAGTAGTCGTATATTTTCAGGTTGTGCTAATTGTGAATCTGTATTCTCGTCGAGATGCTTTAGTATTTCAAGTCTAATATTAGGAACAATGTCCGTTATTGCCACTGTTAGTAGCTTCGATAATATCTCCGATGCAGTATTTAATGCGTTTACGGAGACCTGTTTGCATATTCCGTCTTTTACTAACAAATCACATGAAGTAATTGCTGCTAACTCTCTTACCTTGTAGTTATCGTGTTCGATATAGTATATGATACAATTCTGGACAAATTCGCATAATGAATACATACATTTAGTAGACTGTAGCATTTTAAAAGCTTGAATAAGAATATTACAATCATTTTCATTCGTATTTACCCTTCCATTTTGACGTAATTCATTATTATCTCTCCAATTACGTGCTACTTTCTTTGAGAATTTACCTTGCACAGTAGGTGAACCTGGTAATCGAAATTCCTTTCCCGATAGGGTTAACGAAATTAAATTTAGTAATCTCATATTTATCATATAATCCAAACTTGGTATCGTTTCAATTATAGTTTTTAATGTTGTTTCCATGTGAGAACTTAAAGGACATTTAAGTATTAGGTTCAATAAACCATTTTCCAAATGAGGTAACATATCCTGGCCAATTGTTTCTGTTAGTTTTATTATTCCATAGAATACTTCTTTCTCATAATTTTGTCTTTCTTTATAATTTGTTTTCAACTCGTCTGACAAGACGTCAATTATTGATAAAACATATGGATAAATATCTGTTTCGACCTCCACGGATATATCACCGATGGAGTTTAAAATGTAAGGTATGTCATTCTCATAAATAGAATTCTTCTGGGTTTTGATTTCCTGTACTTTTGATAAATAATCTAGAATAACCTGATTAAGATATATTGATGCAAACAACTGTGGATCATATGCGGCAAACATCGATGTGATGACATATATTTCCTGTCTGGTATAATCCGATTTATTGTTTCTATAACTCCATATTGTTTGAAATATCTCATCGTATGAATCAATCAGAAAACTATTATCTAATGATAGTAATTGTTTGTATAGTAAAATAGCAGAATGTATGGATTCGTTTGTACCCAAATTCATCTCGGCAGCACATAGATCTAACAGTTTCTGGTACCATTCGATTAACAGTGTGCGATCTCTCTTTTGAATAATTTTTAGACAGTTCTGTATTAATATTGCTGTTTCTTTCCGTAGAGAGACGTTGTGATCGTTTAAAGTTTTTCTAGAACTCTTAAGAATATTAGTAACGTAAGGATATATGATATATGGACAATGAATTGACAGGGAGGATAGAACCAAAATTGAAGCCATTTTCTTTCCGTCTTGTTTCGATTTAAAAGTAGATTGTTCTGGAGCAGCTGCTAGCCACTCGAGGCATAATTTTAATTGAGTTTCAACAAAATCTGAAGAAAGAGTACCGCTAGGACCTGTCAATTTCCCAAGTGTAGTGGCAGCTAATCTCATAACATTTTCATCATCTGAGGGTATAAGTAATCTAATGTAATTTGTTAGCCTTGGTGTTTGATTAGGTAATTCTTCTATCTGTGCATAAAGATTTATTAATTTATCGATAACCATGATAGCTGCGATCTTTTCATTGGAATTTTTACTATTTATCAGTTCCAATATCTTATTATTGATGTGATTACTGAAATTTTGGAATTCCTCAATGGATACCTCACGAAGTAAAGAGAATAGAAATGTCTCTAAATATAATGCAGTGACTTCTGATTCTTTGGGACCATCAACTTTTAACTTGTTAAATATAGAATCCAAAGTCAATAATGCAGAACTAACTGTAGATTGATCTTCTGCCATTTTGTCCATGTACACTAGTGGTTCTGAGCCCAATGGATGTGTCGTTATAGTTAGAGGTTTGTTGTCATTATTGTCATTTATCATTGAAGATAATGGTACCGAATTTGAGGAAATCATAAGATTAGGATGGCTAATCCCAAATGCTCCTGAGCCTTCTTCTATTATGGTCATTTTGATATACTGTTTGATAGTTTTGCAGTAACTTAATATTTGAGTCTATGTGGTATGTGTTAATAGGATCCTATTTTTATCGATTTTTCGACCACACAAATTGTGTTTTTATATCGTCGGTGATACGTTGATAGATTATTCTGAAAGGAATTTCTTCAAATAACATTCGTAGAGTCTATTACTGTTTTTATTTCAATAACTTCATTATAGTTTCCAATGGTTCTCAACCGGATCGGTAAGTTTGTTATCACATCCTTTGTCGAGAAATCAAACCCTGTTATTCCGGGATGATGATAAGTTAGGGCTTCTTTGTGCGGGTAAATTCTGAAAGATCATTTTTGTCAAACTTCACTATGAAGTGTGAGAAATTCGGCCCCTTTCTGAAAAAGCTGTTAGTGATTACATAGACGACAGTTTTAAAGGTTTGAACAAACGTATTCAAGATATCTTTAAACGGAACAATAAAGGATAAAACATATCAATTCGTGCAATTCGGTTATACTATACACTAAGGATATTTAATAATCGTTACAAAAGTTGTCGTTTACAAGATTTCTGTTTTAATTTCGCTCTTTATCAGATAAAACTAAATTGAAATTCCAAGATTTATTCACAGACCCCTATTCAAGAAATTTTACCCGAATCGAATAGAAAATTGGCAATTAATAAACTAGCATACATTACTATTCAAATACAAATATGTCATACCTTAATAATCCAGCTGTTGTTATGGACAATGGTACCGGTTTAACCAAATTAGGTTTTGCAGGTAACGATTCTCCATCATGGATCTTCCCAACAGCAATTGCTACATCTCAGGGTAATTCTACAGCTTCCAAGAAGATGGCTAGTAACTCCATCTCAGGTTCAAATGCAACAAGTAGTGGTAATCCATATTTCGGGAATTCTACTTCTGCCACCTCTTTCAACAACTTAAACTCCAGTATGCTTCTATCTAACAATCTTGCTGGTAAGAGAGGTACTGAAGATTTAGATTTCTACATTGGTAATGAAGCACTAATTGCATCTCAAGGTCCATCATACTCATTGAGTTATCCAATTAAGCATGGTCAAGTTGAAAATTGGGATCACATGGAAAGATTCTGGGAAAATTCCATCTTCAAATATTTAAGAACTGAACCAGAAGATCATTTCTTCTTATTGACCGAGCCACCATTAAACCCACCAGAAAATAGAGAACAAGTAGCAGAAATTTTCTTTGAATCCTTTAACTGTGCAGGTTTATACATTGCTGTTCAAGCTGTTCTTGCTCTAGCTGCATCGTGGACTTCCTCTAAGGTAACAGACAGATCTTTAACAGGTACCGTTATCGATTCAGGTGACGGTGTTACTCACGTTATCCCAGTCGCTGAAGGTTTCGTCATTGGTTCTGCTATTAAAAATATTCCAATTGCTGGTAGAGATATCACACTATTTATCCAACAATTGCTAAGAGAACGTGGGGAAGCCGATACATCATTAAGAACAGCTGAACGTATTAAGCAAGAATACTGTTATGTATGTCCAGATATTGTTAAAGAGTTTAATAAATTTGATAAGAATCCAGATAAATTTGCGCAATTTATTGTCGAAAATCAAGAAAAGACTCAAAAGAAGGTTGTTGATGTCGGTTATGAAAGATTTTTAGCACCAGAAATTTTTTTCAACCCAGAAATTGCTTCTTCTGATTTCTTAACTCCTTTACCAACCATTGTTGATCACACTATTCAAGCTTGTCCAATTGATGTACGTAAAGCTCTATATAATAATATTGTTCTATCAGGTGGTTCAACAATGTTCAAAGATTTTGGTCGTCGTTTACAAAGAGATCTAAAGGGTATTGTTAACAACAGAATTGCTCAAAGTGAAAGATTAAGTGGTACAAAATCGACAGGTGTGGATGTTTCTGTCATCTCTCATAGAAAACAAAGAAATGCTGTTTGGTTCGGTGGTTCTCTATTAGCACAAACTGCTGAATTCAAGAGTTATTGTCATACAAAACAAGATTATGATGAATATGGTCCTGAGATTGTCAGAAACTTTAGTCTTTTCAATATGGTGTAGACATCTACACTTGATAATGTAAAAAAATCTATATAATAACGATATATAACTACGTTATGATATATAATATAAATAACTATAAAAAAACGAAATGAAAATTATACGAAAACACGTAGGTAATGAACATATGTTTCATAGTTGATTAATTGGAATGCTATATTGTTATTATGATTTATAATTTTTTTTTATTTATTATTTGTACATAGTTTATTTAGTGAATGATGTCATTAGTATTCGTCCTTACCACTTATGATAACGTTATCAATCTTTAAGATCATTCTACAAAGTTGGGTAGCAAGTAATATTTGTTGTTTTTTACCAATGAATGGATCGACAACAAATAGTTCCTTCATATTACTACTATCATTACCTAAACAGTCGACACCAAAATATGATACATTTTCCTTGATTTGTCTACTCTTTATAGATGATAAAGTTTTGATTGGATCCATACCTGAATTTTCTGCTAAAGTCATTGGAATTGTATCTAATGCTTGGGCAAAACCACGGAATGCATATTGATCGATACCTCTTTGTTTATCAGCTTCATCGGAAACTGCTCTAGACATGCAAACTTCAGCTGCACCACCACCATACACAACACGGGAGTCTCTAACCAAGTTACGTACAACACATAGGGAATCATGTAGTGCACGTTGAGCTTCATCAACGATCATTTTATTGGAACCACGAATCAAACAAGTAACTGTCTTAGATTTAATGGATTCTTCATTTTGTTCAATGACTAGCATTCTGTCCTTTGTTGTACCGAATGCCATTTCGTATATTCTAGAACAAGAACCTAATTTGTCTGCAGATAAATCTTGGAAACGTGGAACAATACGACCATTAGTAGCAATAGCAATTTGCTCTAATTCTTGACCACCCACCCATCTGACAGCTGGTAAGTCATTTTGTAATAGAAGATGGTTGGCTTCATCATCAAAACCCCATTGACATATAACGACGTCAGCACCTGCTTCCTTGACATAATTAATCATTTCCTTAAATTTATCTTGTTCGTATGTTTGTAATTTTTGATATTCTTCAACGGATGATATATCCAATTTATGTTTGGTCTTTGGTTTTGGTGGTTCGAATGGACAAGTCAAGATAGCTAATTTAACATCTTTCTTACCATCCTTTGGTAGTACTTCAGTTGGCATTTGTGGATGAGAGAAATCTTTATCTAGTACAACACCGTTAATTAAGGATGAATCATCGATTGATCCACCTACTCTACCTTGTAATTTAATTAAATCAAAATCGACATCCTTTCTGTTGGAATCCATTACTGCAGTGACAGCATCGACAGCCATGTTAGCAAATCTATCATGATCCTTTGAGACAATTTTAGAACCTAAAGAAGTTCTTGCAGCTTTAAATAAATGTTCTTGGAATTGTTGTTTGTCAGTTGCTACGTCGGTTGCGGTCATTTCTAGGGTTTCAATAGCTAACTTAGATGCTTCGTCAAAACCATTGGCAACCTTAATTGGATGGATACCCTTTTCGATTAATTCTAAAGCTTGGTCCAATAATGCACTTGCTAACACTACAACACCTGTGGTACCATCACCGATTTCATCATCTTGGGATTTTGACAGTTGAACTAAAAGCTTTGCAATTTCGTTATCTAATTCCATTTGGGACAAAATAGTAGCACCATCGTTGGTAATTGTAATATCTCCATCTGGTGAAATCAAAATTTTATCTAAACCACGAGGACCTAACGAACTCTTAATGATAGATGCAACGGATCTAGCGGCTAAGATGTGGGACTTTTTGGCTTCTATACCGTGTTGTCTCTTCTTGTTACCTTGATCCTTGACAATGATGAATGGTCTACCCATTTCATCTTGTGCTACAATAGCATTGGAAAGATCAGGCATCTCCATGTTTTGAGGACGTGCTTGAGCCATTATTTAATGATTTTTCTATTGGTTCCCTTTGTATAAGTTCTCTTAATGGATTGCCGAATATAATTTATTAGCAATTACTTAATATATACTCTGTGTAACCCTTGATAAGCTGCGTCTTACGTATTTAAACAAGTTGCAGCTGGATAAATGACGACTTCTTTCTTACAATTGTTCACCAGGTTATGTTCGCCACACTTAATTTTCTGTTGTTTCGCCCAAAAATTTTTCACTTTGGAGAATTATCGCGTACTACGAACATACATAATATAAAGACATGGAGACACTAGAGATGATCATGATCGTTATAATTCAAATGATGTTATTGATGTTACGTTGATTGTATTATACAGTGTTTTATATGATTCCTATTTATTCATATTTATTTTTTGTTGGGTTGAATTTTGTTTGAGAGTCAATAGCGATCTATTAAACTCCTGCGTTATGTATAGCCGGCACAATTGCCAGTCTAGCATATATAACTAGATGACAAACTACATGAACTATTATGAATTGGTATATGCAAATATGTGATAATTTTTTTGAAAGTAAATAAAAAAAGATGTTCGTTATAACGGTATCTATTTCAATTATTAGTTCTGAATTTATAACCACATGATGTACAAGTATAGAAAACTGTAGCACCTTCATCTGCGGATCTTAATTGCAGAGTATGGTAATGCATTTCTTCGTTACCACATTTTGGACACTTTTCATTAATGACGGCACCATCGGTCAATTCATCCTTCTTTAAGGTAGTCTTAACAACGGATCTCTTGGATCTTAATGTAGATGGGAAAGCATCTTCAGCGGTAGAGGTAACAACCTTTAGGTTAGAGAATTCGGACTTTGGATAAGTGGCTTGGCATTGTGAACATTCGATATTGGCAGTTTGTACAGTACTTGGGTTGTCTAGTAAATTACCACAATCTAGACAGAATATTAGGGAACCGACGACAGACATTTTTGTTTGGTTATTTGATTGAATAAGAGATTGCTTTGATAATCCACGGGAACCTCCCAATAAATAACTGTAATTCACAGTTCTTATAACCTTGCAGTTTATGAGATGACTGGTCCATCAAGTTGCATCAGATTGGCTTTAGTTAGTTCCTCATCGCAAACTGAAAATTTTGTCGCTGCGCATCGCAAAGTGAAAAATTTTGTTAGTGAAGATTTTAGCTGTCGTGTATAGTGATAATTTGTAGAATTAAAATTAAATTAAGTGATATCTGTGTATTGAATCACCATCCATATCTAGATTTAGATTGTTGCTTACTCTTTTGTATTCTCTTATTTCTTTCATCTAGAGACTTCTTGTTCTTTGAAGCGTTTTTTATTAAGGAACTTAATTGGTTCTTAGGATCACGGACTTCCGAGATAATGAGAGGCTTCTGTACTTTTACCGCTTGTTTTACAACTGAAGGTTTATGAGCTTTATCCTTCTCTGGTGTGGATTCCTTTGGTAGCTCCACTTTCTTCTCTTCCGTTGATTTCTTTAATGCCAGATTAGCAGGAATATATCTTGTTGCTCCCAGTGGTAGAGGTTTGAATAACGGTTGTACCCATTTGGAGTCACGGCGGTTATATCCTTTGGAAAATACCATTGTGTAATTGTACTTAATTATTTGCGATTTAGTAATTATATAACTGTGCTTATGGAAGAAATGCTGTCAAAGTCCCTAAATATCTATATGTGTTTACTTGATGATGTAGCTAATTTTTGTATACGGCAGAGCGCAATCGGGTTTTGTTAGGGATTCCTATGGTGACCATAAAGAACATTGAGCATTACATTTAAAGATATGATATTCATGATATTGCAATATTTACGCTTCTGATTAACTCAACTTAATCAGTACCAAATTTAAAAGTTCAAAAATAAACATATTCCTAACCATTTGGAGATGAAATCAGCTAATAAGATATTGGTTGATCTAACCATTGCTGCTGTACAACTTAATCCACAGATCGGTAAAATAAATGAAACTATTTCTAGAGCTAAACTATTATTAAATACATTCAAGACTAAATTAGACACCCATGTACCGAAGAAGAAACTAGATCTAATAGTATTCCCGGAATTCGCTTTAACAGGTTATAATTTTATCTCAAGAGATCATATTTTACCATATACACATACTACAAAGAATAGTCCTTCTTTCAAATTTGCACAGAATGTTTCAAAAATGTTTGATTGTTATACAGTTATTGGATATCCAGAATGTGAGACAGAAAGTAAAGAAACACTATATAATTCTGCCGTTGTTGTATCACCAAAAGGTGACTTAGTGTTTAATTATAGGAAATCATTTCTATATTATACGGAAGACGATTGGAATTGTTCAGAAAATCCAAAACAGTTTCAAAATTTCCCATTGTCATTCCCTGAAAAGGGTAAGGTCGTTAATGAACCAGATAGTGAACCAATTGATGTTACTTTGAATACTTCTATCGGGATATGTATGGATTTGAGTCCATATAAATTTGAAGCTCCCTTTAACGATTGTGAATTTGCTTCATATAATATAGATAAGAAAACAGAATTGATAATATGCCCAATGGCTTGGTTACATAGTTCGTCAATTACTAAAAATGATTACGAAGTAGATGAGAGAAACTCCACAAATGACATATCAGATAAATTGGCAGAAATAAAAACAAATCTAGAAGAGCAAGGTTTATCGATAATTGGATCACAAGGTGATTTTCAAATTGATCTAGATAATAATCATGTAACTGAACGCATTGCTATGAAGTCGCCAGAAATTGAACATGAATATAACAAATTAGATAAACCAGATATGTCAAATATAAATTATTGGATACTTAGATTTATGCCATTTTTACATTTGAATGTTCGGAGATACTGGGCTGAAAGAGGAATATTGTGGGACATGTTTGATGAAATTGGTGAAGCAAGCTATATGGGAGCTTGTCGTGCAAAATCTTGGAATTTTGCTAATAAAAATGCGATTTTGGTGATAGCAAATAGATGTGGTGTAGAAAGTGGGAATACCTTGTTCGCAGGAAGTTCTGGTATGTACAGATTCAATGGTAGAGATGATTTTGGTATCAACGAATTAACTAAAGATGATAACAGAAGACTTGATAGTACGAACCCGAGTGTAGATCTATATGGTAGTCTAGGTAAGGGAAAAGAAGGTGTTATTATGAGAACTGTTCAATTTGAGGTTGAAAGATAGTAAAATAATGGAGGTCCTAAGATGGGTTAATAGAATCAGAACGGGAGTTGTCCACAGTCATAATGGCGGAAGGTATCTTCCAGAAACATTAAAACACAACTAACATAAAACAGCATATGCATTTGTCAAGTTATGGAGAGATCTATTTGATTATGAATCCCCAGATAGTAATGAAAAGTCGGATACTCATATTTCTTATATGTTTCCGTATGTAAATATATGTATATATATATATATATAATATTCTATGCAATTATGTTTAACTATATTAATATAGTTAAATTGAAGTTAATTTTTTAATCCAATCTTGGGTCATCACTGAAAACTTCTTTCCCTTCCTGTTGGGAATTTTCAAATAAACTAATACCAACATTATCCAAATATTGATCATTACTCTTGAAATATAATTGTTCATATAACTGACTATATGACTTCCATCTCTTCTTCAGCATTCTTTCATTGACAAGACTAACTAATGAATCACTTTCAAGGGAATCAGCTCGATTTGCATACTTGTTCCATAAATCTCGTTCATATTGTAGTAACAGTGGATCTTTTGCAGGTGATTCCATATTCTTAGAAAAGTGTTCTCTTAATGTTCTTAAATGTTTTCTCTTTTCTTCTACTTCCATATTTTTATCATATTCAATTTCAATTTCCTTTTGACGATATGTTACCGTTTTGAAAGCATTATGTATAACTGTAAATGTATCATGTTCTCTGGCAATTAACATGTTCTTGAAAATACTTAATAAATCGTTAAATTTCAGTGCTACTAAGTTAGAATGAACATTGAATAGAGCATTATCCTTTATCGTATTCCTTGCAATATTCATGATGGGAATTGGTATCCAATGATTTATCTTTGCTGTGAAAATATGTTTTTCATGACTGTTGTAACCGTACATACTTGGAACCTTATACTCAACCTTTAACGACGAAATTGGTTTATGTGGAATTAATACTGGGACACCGTGGAAAATACTTGCTTTCAATGGTGAAATCATTTCTAAAGTATTAAAATGATAATTTCTACAGTTTACCATTGTTAGTTTATCATTAAAGATGTATCTCTGAACTTCAGAAAGATTACTGGATATAGTGTCAGCTGTAGGTAACGCACGCACTTCATCGTTATACATTTTCATAATTTGGTCCGCATTATCCATGCTGAATTCTCTCTGGTGTTCACCGACATAATCTCTTAATTTTTGGATAGAAAGTTTTGCTAGACCGGTATAGATATCGTAATATTGTTTCACTGAGTCATCGCTTATATTTTGAATTTCATCAGATTGCTTAAGCTTTTTTGCGTTTTCCATATCATAATACTCAAACTTCTTTACAGGAATGACTTCTGATGAAACTGCCAATGCTGTAATATCGATGTACAATCCTGAGTCAATATCAATAAATCTTGCGTCAATATTATTGTTACCGTTCCCATGGACACGAACTGTGATTGATGTACCAACATCCAGCATAAATCTACCATTACCTTCACGAGGATCTTCCATTATAATACTTTGGTTGAAATATTGTGACATATAATGTAAATGTTTCAATGGCATTTGTAAATCAAAATCATTATCCCAAGGGAATGCTAAACCATTGTATAGATGACCGTATAATGTACCATGAGATAACCAAGATATCAAACCATTAGCCTTAATAAATTTTTGGAAAGTACGAATCATAGAATTTAGTTTAGCAGAATACTCTACTTCGTCATAAATCAGTGCACCATGGAAGAATCTTTCATCTCTATGATGACCCATTGATTTGAATTGAATAATGCCACCTGGTTCTTTGAAATATTTAACAGCTAACGCAGGATGAGTAGCAGATGAGCCTTCTAAACTTTCTAAATAGTTTCTATCATGGACTGTTAAATTTTCTCTACCTTGTTTCTTTAACTCCTCGATTTTTCCTAATGTATCAAATTTAAAATCATCTAAAGTTAAGGTAACAAAGTCTGTGTTATAAGTTTCATTACTTAAACCTGGAATATCAATTCTAAAATTTTCAGCTATATCATTCTTTAAGAAATTTGAGTATATTACATCGTGATCGAATTTAATATCTTGAGTAACTTCATCACGAGGTTGTCTTTTAATGTATTTTTGTAGTAAACCACTTTCAACTAGATTTGAGCGAATTCCTTGCTTAATATCGATCCTATAAGCATTTATATCCTTGTCTAGAACAGTCACTGATAAAGGCTGTTTTATATTATTCAGCAAATAATTTCTTGCTTGTAAATCGAAAACCTCAGGTCTTACACGTTCCATATATTGAGTTAAATTTAAAGGAATATTAAATCTAGTAGTTTCATTTAATGGAATATCTCGACAGTATTGATCCACGTTATTAACTGCGACATTGGTGAAACTCTTCGATGATCTATACCAAAATGGATCTTCGTATTTGAATCTCTCGGATAAGAATAAACTATCACCTATTTCTTTTTCCCATCTTTTTAAAAGAGATTTATCAAATGCAGGGTGTAATAAGATTGGGCATTGAATAGAATCTGCATGTTTATCCTTAATTGAGATTAATTTATTATACATTTTAAAATCTGCGAAATCATACCATGAGAAAGGCATTGTATAATGTTCTTTAGTTGATTTTTGATTCATGATATCACTTAAATATACTGACCAAACTAATCTTGGATCACTATCATAAAATTCAAGTTCATTAATAGAATTTAATACTTTACCTTTATTAGTACCATATTTCATAGTTAATAGATTTGATTTTAAGTAATATTCATCTATCCATTTTCCTGATGTATTGTATCTTAATTTTTCATATAATTCTGCTGCTTCGATTGCATTTGAAGGATAAATATTAATTCTATTATTATTCGATATTAATGATGTTGGAATTATCATGAAGAAGGGTTTCATAAATGAATTAATTGAGTCATCTTCTCCGTAGAATGTTACTCGATAAATAAATATTACTGAGATGACGGCGTATATTGTTGCAATTATTAACAGATTTCGACGGAAATTCTTCTGTCTTGCACGTACTAGTAGTGCATGTATCATTCTTCTTACTATATGTAACTTCATCACTGATGTATTAAAAGAAAGAAAAATTTTAGTATTAGCAAATTAAATTAGTTGGATGAAATGTGAAAATTGATTGGAAATCTATGATGGTAATATGCATACATATATATAGATGAAGAAAACTTTTTGAATTTAGCAATATAATATCAACCTAATGTGAAATAGTTAATGCAGTTGTTTCCTGGTTTATTAATATTAATCAGGTAGTAAGAATGGTAATATTATAGTTCTTCCGAGCAAAAGGGGCACAATTGTTTTTATATTATTTCGTGTTAATCCCGATGATATTTCTTAATTAAATACTTGGCGATTATAACAATCTAATTAAAGTTTAATTGACTATCAGTTGCATATATACCAGATATATGTGATATATTGATTCACTCTAAGCCACTGTCAATAGGGAATGTAAAAAAACAAAAATTCAAGAGGAAACGTCAATAAATATGGTGTGTTATCAGGGACGTCGTAATGGTGATAACGCCAAGATGAAGTTGATAATCAAACGAAAAACTGCAAATAAACAAAAATTGAAAGACAGCCTTAATGAAAAATGTGAGCGTTAAGTATTATTTTTTGACAAGCAGCAAAATGGACGAACAAACAAATAAAGTTCCTCCTAATGTTTCCTAGGTGACTCAGTACCTAAACGGAGAGGTGATGCAAGTTTAGATATTCCTACACTGTCAAAGAAGAACGGATTTTCTATGGGAGTCCAGAACATCATAAACTCAACCTCTTAGAAACTCCATTTCAAAGGAGATGAGACAATCTTTTCTGAATAAATTCAAAACAAAATTGCTTTCCAGTAGAGAAATTGTACATCACAAAAATCACGATGAACTTCTTCCATTGTTACTTTTGCGCGACTTCTTTCACATTTTCAAAAATGAGGTCCGCAGAATGAGTGAAATATTCCGAAGCCAACGATCTAGTTTCAGCGACAGTTCTTATCAGATATGAAGAAATATGTTAATTCTCCGTGGGATGAAGAATTCTGGAAAGATTTACCAGTATATTGATGCAGTTGGGTGAGGAACATCCTCAGAGAAACCACCGTGAAATTATTATTTTCTTAGATTTAACAATCCTGCGAGTTATCACTTGCAGATATATCCTTAAGAGGGACCAGTACATTCTCTAAAATACTGTTTGTATTGTGCTCCGTTATTTTCTTCGGTATTTGGTTTTCTTGGTAAATATTCCCACCCGAATTCCCAATGAGTATTCCTGCGAGGTATTCTCTCTCGAAAATGAAAAAGGAACTATCACAATATAAGGTTTGACATTTTGAAGGCTTGGCATTTTCAAGAAATTGTTTAAAATGACACCGAAATTGAAGTTAAAGATGTGGCAGTTGAAGTAAAGTATATTACGTTTGTAGGAGGATTGTTTGCACACGAATTTCCCTGCATTCAGATGTGAAGTGAGTTTAAAGTCGCTGGGATAAGAAGACCGGTCTTTTAATCCCTATTTGACGCCAAAATAAACAGTATGCGCCTCCATAATTTAAAGAAAATAACTCGTTAATTTCCAGTTTAAGGTAAAGAGTGACAATTGTTATACATAATTGAACATCATATTTCAATATATAATAATTGCAAAGAAAAATGTTGAATTTTTCTTGGCGTTTTTCAAAATGTTACTCATCTCATGATTTTATTGTATAGCTATTGTTTTTCGTTTTATAGTTACCTCACGATGGGATGTATTGTTTCTATTCATATTATTGTTCAAAATATATAGAGAAAATCGGAAGTTTCGTTACCAATGTTTCCGTTTATTTATTGAATTTGGTTGTCTACCGAAGACAATACTGAAAATTATTATATAATTACACAATTTATCTTCCTACTATACCTAGGAAATAAATTAACTTTTTTGATTTTTTACCTATTGTACCCGTTTATTAAAAGTTCAAATGATTCCTAATCATCCTTAGATTTCTCTAGATCAGTATCCATGTGGGGTATCTTCACATTATTTTTCTCTAACAATCTTCTTAAGAAATCATTTTCTTTGTAGGCATTACCAAGTTCTTCTTGTAACTTATCATTAGCGGTTGCTAAAGATGAAGCGTTTTGTTCACTTAATAATTTTTGTAAAGTCCATTTTTCAATATTTGCATTTTCAGTTTCCTTTAATTTTTCAATATATTCTGCAGCTCTTGATAAAATTGCAGCTTTACTTGTTTCTCTAACTGGTAATAATTGACTTAAAGTATTGATATGATAATTAATACTTTCTCTACGACGTCTTTCGACTTCTTTATGTGAGTCTTTACGTTGTTGTCTCCATTCTTCTGTACCAGTTACTGTTAATACTCTACGATTTTTTTTAGCAAGTTTCTTTTGAGAATCAGAATCATTATTTTCCTCAGATCGCGTACTTTCGTCTTGTTCTTTAACCGATTTAGTATCATCATCATTTTTATCGGTTGCTTGTTCTGCCATCCTTGGAGCCTTTTTACCGTCCAATTGAGTTGTTTGTAATGTAGTATCTGGTGCATCATTAACGTCATCTACTGAAACATTTATATCCACATGATGAACAGCATTATCACGTAATAATTCATCATAAGTAGCAGAAACCGCAGCAGCAGCAACATCTCTATGATTAGTCTCCTCATCTTGTAAACTTACATCTGGTTCATCATTTTCGTCATGTCTATCATGATCATCTTGGTCGTGTTGTGTTTCACCTAATAAAGCAGAATCGATATTAGAATTCTCTGAATCATTATTAACTTTCTGTTTCTTTGTTTTATGTTCAAGTTGTTCAACTTCATCATATGATTCCCCTAATCCCATAGGGCTATGATTATCATTATGTTCTGTAGCGGCTGTATCACTCATTGAATCCATATTGTATATCTGTTTATCTGTACTTAGATAATAGCATAAATCCTAATTACCCTTTAAAAAAAAAATATTTGTTATGTAAACATTAGAAAATTGTTAGAAAAACGTGATATCCACGTGAAAAAAATTTGTTTCCGTAAAGCTGTCTCATTTAAATACTTTTCAGCGGTGATAATTTAATTTGATCTTTAACTAGCGCAATTCAGAAACTCATTTTTTTGAGTCGCTGTGCGGATATTCCACAGTTCTGAAGAGGCGGAAAAAGTGGTCATTTTTTGAAATGTATGTCCATTGTACGGCCACTTCTTCGTAAAAGTTATGTTTTCCAGAAAAAAAAGGGGAAAAGCACGTGATGTCAACACGTGTAGAAATCACTTAGGACGAACAGATAGGATAAATAAGTTCATGTTAGTTCATAATATTGATGAACTTATTATATATAGATATATATATTGACTATTACAATTTTTATTATATTATTATTACTATTTAACATCTATATAAAATGATATTACAAGGATATATAGGGCGGGAACTCCAAGAGTGGGAGGTTGCTTATCTGGAGACCATATTACTGAAGGACATTGGTGATACAACACTATTACTAATATCTAAATGATGATGAATAACCAATTTCTTAGCACCTGTAGTTGCAGTAGTAGCTACTGTTCTATTGGAGGAAGCTAAGGATACGTTACTACTTAATGATGTAGAGCTGACTTTCTTAGCTAACTCGGCAACATCTGGTTTCTCCTTTGCGTCTTGGAATTGATCTTGTTCTTTGTTTGAACCTGGTACAGGTTTATCTAATACATTATCCACAGATTGTTGAGCATCTTCAATTTCCATCTTATTCAATTTATCCTTCACAGAAGGATCTAACGAAGATATACTTTCATTATGTTTAGATAATGGAGATGATGGAGTATCCTTTGATTTCTTAGTTGATTTCGGTTTCTTTGGATCCTGTGCAATTTCAACCATTGATCTTGGTTTCACTGAACTTTCAACAGATTTATCATCACTATTACCCTCCAATTGTGAAGAACTTGGAATTGAAGAACTTATACTACCAGTTTCAGCATTATTTGTTGTAAATCCAGATGTTGGAGTTCTAACTGGTACAGGTGGAGGAGATTGAGTACCTGGATTAGAAGAAGTCTTAATAATTGGTGTCTTTGTAATATAACTATGATCATCTGGATCGACACAAGTTTGAATATTTTGGAACCAAGGATCCTCAAATAAATCATCCATTGTATATCTTGTTTCATAATCTGGATCACCTAATCTCCAAGCAACACGAGATGCATCACCATTTTGGAAATTTCTTGCCATACTATATTCTGCACCTGGACCTGATTTATGAGATCCCTTGACTCTAAATGTTCTATTTTGATATTGAATGAAATTATTGTATGATTGATCATAATCTCTAAATCTTGCATCTGTATTACATGATTCAATGAAAGGAATAACATTATTCACTAAAGTATATAATAATATACCTAATGCATAAGTATCCATACCTAAAGGATTGAATGGTTTTTGGAATTTTTCAGGATAATGTTTCTTTGAATCAAAATACATTACTTCTGGTGGTGTAAATGGTGGAGAACCTAACATACCTTCACAATATTTAATTGGAGTAGTAAAATCATCAGGAACTTCATGAGTCCAACAAGAGATACCGAAATCTGTTAATTTACAAACACCTTCTGGTGATAGCAATACATTTTCAGGTTTAATATCTCTATGAGCAATACCATTATCATGACAAAATTTAATACCGTTCGCTACTTGTTTAAAGATACAATATTTTTCATTGATTGGAACATTTTTCCAACCTGTACGTTCAATTAATTGAAATAAATCACATTTACCTAATTCCATAACGAAACCCCAACCTCTTGTTGTATAAGTAGTAGTTGGAACTTTAACTAATTCAAAGGTACAAGTAATATGAATATTATGACTTAAATGTTTAGCAATGATAAATTCTTTCGAACATCTTTTATAGAATCTTTCTGGAGTTTCATGATAAATCATATTTAATTTTTTCAAAGCGTAAATATCTTTCTTTTGATAAGATGATCTAACTTTTCTAACTTCACTTGAACCACCTGAACCAATTGGTTTATTATTTGGATCAAATACAAAATTATCTGATAAAGTAATACTATATTGTTTTAAATTTTCAGGTAAGAAATCATTTGGATTAGCAATTGGTAATGGTAACATTCTAATCTTTTCATTACCATCATGTAAATAGAAACTTAAATCATTATTAGTTTGTCCACCTGCCGTTTCTGCAAATGCTGTACCTGGTCTACTTGGAGCATTTGGATTCAGACCATATGGATTATAAATAATATTTTTTGAACTATTATTTCTTGAAGATGATGTTTCTAAATTAGATAGCGCTAAATCACCTGAGAGACTATGTGTAGCAAAACTTTTAGATCTATGAGGTAATCTTTTATGATGTTCTTGACTTGATAAAGAAGCATCTGTTGAAGGTTTAATTAATTTTTTACTTACTGAAGGACGGTGTTTAGTTTCAGTAGTTGTTTTATCTTCTACAGGTTTCACCTTTTCGGTTGAGCCTGCAGGAGGTTCAGTAGAACCACCTTTCTCCTGAGAATGATGATGGTGGTGGTGATGATGATGGTGATGATGTTTTCCATCTTCATCATCGGAAGAGTTATCATCAGTCGTACCTTGGTTATGATGGTGATGATGATGATGTTCATGTTTATGATGAGAATCATCTGGTGATAAAGATTTATCCTTATGCTGATGATGTACTCTTTCATCATCATCAGAATTATTAATTTCTTCTTCATGTTCTTTATTTTTCTTAATCATTTCATCAGTAATTTTTTGTTTAGTTGAATCTAAATCACTCTGAGATTCAGAATCACTATCTGTATCATTATCCTGTTCTTCTTCTTCGTCACTATTATCTTCTTCTTCTGAATCCTCAGTTGCTTCATCTTGATTATTTCTTGTATTAGTAACTACATTTTTCTTAACGAATGGATTACTACTATGAGCCATTAAATTAACAATTGCTGCACTTGATTTAACAGGTCTAATTGTTGTAGGAGGTAAATCACCACTGGGACTCCCATTATTATTTAATCTTGAAAAAATTGAGGTTGATCTATGTCTAGTATCATTATTATCATTATTTGTAACATTTGTTGAATTATGCATCGAGGGTTTCCTTCTTATTGGAGTAATACCATTATCTGTAAATTGTTCATCATGGGATTTTGAATTTAATATTTTTTGTCCTAATAATTTTAAAGTACTTACAGATTGTGTCCTTTGTAAATTTTTTGAATCTGAACCCATTGTGATAAAAAAAAATTGATGTACGTTACGATACTATATCTATATTGAGAACTAAATAAAAAATTATAAGTGTTTTCGAATATATGTTGGTTATATAATATGTTTTGTTCGGTCACACTTCAATCTGCCCTTAATAAATTTTAATTCTTGATTTCCCTATAATATCATAAATTTGAAGGATATGCGAGTTTACTAAATTTTCAAGATTGTTAGTTGTTCATAACTTTTCCATACCATGCGCACGTACAAATTTACGCGGTGTAAGAAAAAGATGGTCAGTTGCACTACCCCTGCGTACGTACAATTTACAAGGAAAGCGAGGGGGAATTTTTGTAACGTGCGCACTGCGTAATAGTATGAGAATAGTCTACGAAGTATAGCAAATGGCTAAGAGAGACAGAGAAAGAATTGTTTACCATTTCTATTATCTAACCTTACCAAATGCTAGCTATTGTATATGAATAACAAGGGGAATGATATTGATTGGATAATAATAATAGTTTATGTTAATAGTATTATATAAGTAACAGGGTGTATCCCATATGTATATACCATTTGTAATATAAATTGATCTAATTGAAATCAGTCAATTCCAATTCTTGTTAATACAAACAAATAAGGCACTTCTTGATTTTTATTAATAACAAACAAGTTATGGCTATTGCCTGTCATCCTAGACGAGATGATCGAGAAGACTTGCAATAACTGACGAGTCATTGCGTGGGGGAGTTCAGTTATAGCTGCCCTTAATTTTCTGCGGTAAAACATCTTTATTTTCAAGAATCACATCACATTATTACGTGGGATGTTACTGAAAATTTGAATAACGTTTCGATTGATTGAGCCATTTTCCCAAATTTTTTTCAACAACTGTTTGCTTCAGTTAACGGCGTTTGTGTTTGTTTGTTTCATCAAGCGCATCTTGTTGCACTCGTCGCAGTTGTTCGGCTCGGGGAGAATTTGTATTTTCGGTCCGATAAATGTTCAAGCAGAATCTTAGATTTATTGTTAGATGACGTACGTACGTAAACTGTTTTATTTTACATATAAAATGACTATTAAATGTTTATGTTTCAGATAATTTTTTTGCGAGCTAGATGACAAGAATGCTATTTATGTGTCATACCAAATTCTAGCTAGCTTGCTTTTTTTTTTTTGGTTGTTGTCTCATTGAAATACTTTCAATTCTTGTGACATTGTTGTTTCATCAATGGTAATGATATGTCCCCATATTTGATTAGTAACTTCATCGATTGAACAACCAGTAACATCGATTTGAATCACTTCATCACATTGATCACCTAATTTTTCAAATAATTTGAAAAATTGTAATCTAACTTTCTCTTGAAATTGATTATTTTCATACCTTTCATCACCAAATCCATCACGATTTTCATTACTTTTCTTATTCATTAAAAAAAATGTTACATCAGGTCTAACTAACCCTTTATCACAAGAATAACACCAATCTAAATCCATTCCGGGGGTCCCCTTCGCGGCACTATATGCAACACCACTATATACATATCTATCCATTACAATATTTTTACCATTTTCTAATTGATTCTTAATATACTCATTACGTTCCCATCTATTAGCACTAAATAATAAATGGATGGATTGATCAGGTAATTCATATTCACTATCAGTCAAATATGAATTAATCTCTTTACCAATCGACGTTGTACGATCAGGAAATTTAATTAATTCACAATTTAATAATTTTTGAGATATAATTTCACATTGGGTACTTTTTCCAGTACGATCCAATCCCTCAATCAATATTAATTTCCCTCTTGTTGTAACCAGTGACATTATTCCTGGTTGTTACACAGGTGTTATTTGAGTATTGAGGTATCTTGTGTCTTGAACTCATCGATTGTTCTTATACGTACATCTTCTTTTTTTGGGCGTCTGTGTGGTTTTATTTTTCACTTTACGCGTTCCTAGAATTCCGTTGATTTCAAAACAAATCAAGGGAAAGTAATATAGGGTACTGATGAATAAATGGTAACTATTTGTAAGATATTTAAATTAATTGAGAAATATAATATAAAAGATATAGACGAATTGTTAGAAATATAGTATGAGGGGTCATTAATCGTACACGAGTGGAAACCCGTGATTCAAAATCTTGTATGATTTCTAAAATACTAATAGTGGAGATTCATCATCACGAACTTGTGAGTTCATTACTGTATAAATGAGCCGATTTCACATAATCAAATAATTGTTTTCCTTAATTTGTATATTGCTTGTAATAATATACTGAAAAGATTAGACAATTGCATATTGATCCGGAAATGTAACATTATTCCACGTTAATTTATTTAAAAATAGAATCTAAAAAAAATTTGAACTTCTAACCTCCACCTACAATACATCTATTTTAACTGGATCTGTCACAATTAACATTCTAGTAAGTTAACGGTTTTGAAATATAACGTCTATTAAATGGGTATGAAATTTAGTCAAAAATGTCAACTGTATAGTTTAGTGCATTCTCAATCAGAGTATAATCATCATAGTAGTCTATCTATCTGAATATTTTCCCAAAATGGCAAATACAGGGACTAGTATACCGTCTAGGAAATTAGTTTGAAGATATAAGTGATTTGGTAATTAAAACAGCTAAACCAACACCTTCTGACATTTATTTCAGCTTTATTATAAACTAGGATTACCTTGTTTGTCATATATGATACTTTGATGTTGACAGCAGCACTGTAAGAACCACAATTAAAAATATTAATTGAACATATCAAGTTTTAGTTCCAAATTTTACAAACGTTAAATATACTGTTATTTTTCCTGAAAAATGTTATAACTGAAATAGTATTTATTGTCATCTCAATCACGTGACTCATAAATAGATTGAGACTCATTCAATTATAAC
>JAXQGP010000200.1:0-32693 GCA_037040125.1 Kazachstania sp. M6911
TATCCATTGAACCATATGTTTCAACTTGTAATTCACACAGAATATCACATGCTTCCTTCAATTTATTTTGATCCCTTTTAATTTGGCATAAATCTTTAGTAACTCTGGCTCTTTCAACTTCAACAAATATCTTATTTTCAGTAACTGTTCTAATTGTTTCAATAGCCTTAATTCTGGTGTCTAAATCTAATTTGGTATCAGATTTCAAATATTCCATAATCTTCTGGACCATATATTGAATGGATAATTTTAATTGACCATGTTTTTTAGATAACAATACCAATTGTTCATCTAATTCATCCCATTTACCTCTAGCTGCCAACAAGTCCACAATCTTACCCAAGACATCCTTGGAAGAAACTAAATCAGCAGCTTGTCTAACTTTCTTTTCCCAGACAGCTAATTGTTCTAAAGCAGCAGCATAATCGTTAACAGCTAGGGAATCGATCTTAGGGAACTCTTGCTTTAAAATTTCAGAGTAATCCTTCTCAGCTTTAATTGGGGCGTCTCTGGACATTTTTGTATTTTAGTAACTTGTAATGTATCTTAGTCTGTACGAATTGCAATGTGTGTTCACAAACTGTACAATACAGCTCTCTCTTCAACTTACCCTTTTAACTTTATAGCTCTCACTCGAGGTTATTCAATTCTTCACGCTTTTGCCACCGAAATCCCTTCTGCCACTCACTAAATGTCAAAAACAAATTGATACCCTAATTGACAGAAAAATAAACCCTAATAATATCGCTTTGCACGAACTTCAATAACTGAAAATTTTTCTTCTGCGATGAGCCAAAAGTGAAGAAACTGATGCACCAAGCGAACCCAGAGTCGGGAAATTTTTAGCGATGAGCTAGTTGGCTTGTTAACATAAATTGAATATAGGAGAAGCTGTTTTGCCAAATCAGGTTTAATTTGAAGTTATATTCGCATCATATCTCCAATAATAATCACAGAACTTTAATAACAGTTCCAGTTGCATTTTTTCGAACTACTATACGTACAGTTATATTGACAAGATGGCTGGCTCACAATTGAAGAAATTGAAGGCTACGTTAAAAGAACATGGTTTAACTGGTCAAGCTAATATTAAGAAGAACAAGAAGAACACAAAGAGGAAGGCTAATGAGTATGATCGTGAAGAGAAGATTAAAGTGATTAATAAAATTAGAGAACAATTCAATCCATTTGAAGTTAAGACTACTAGGAATAAAAGAAATGAAGATAGTAAAAACAGTAGAGATAATAATGGTAAAAGTGGTAAAGATTCTACTCGTTTGGCTGTTGGTAAACCTGGTATTTCTAAACAAATTGGGGAAGATCAAAGAAAACAGTCTTATGAAGCAAGAAAGTTACTGAAGAATAAACGTGGTGGTTTACTCGATAGACGTTTTGGTGAAAGAGACAAAAACTTGACGGAAGAAGAAAAGATGTTAGAACGTTTCACTAGAGAAAGACAAAGTCAATCGAAGGGTAAGAAAAATTTATACAATCTAGATGACGATGAAAACGTCTATGGTGATGACGATGAAGGCTCTAATCCATTTGATTTGACATTAACTCATGGCGGTGTTGCGTTAGGTACAGATGATGGTTTCTTGAGTGAAAACAACGAATTTTCTAGTAAGAGAGGTAATGAATATGGCGATGCAGAAGATGGTGATGCACTAGGTAGCTCAGGTCCAGCAAGAAAAAAGACTAAAGCTGAAGTTATGAAGGAAGTGATTGCTAAATCGAAGTACCACAAACAGGAAAGACAAAAGACCCAAGCCGCATTAGAGGATAAGATCGATGATTTAGACGAAGATTTCGATGACGTCATGTCTGTATTAATGACTACTCAAACTAAGAAAAATACTATTCAACCAAAGAGCGAAGTCGACATAGAATATGATACCAAATTTAGAGAACTAAACTCAGAACAAAGAGCTATCCCATCTGATAGAACTAAAACAGACGAAGAATTAAAGAATGAAGCAGAAGAGAAGAAAAAGAAACTTGAACAACAAAGATTAGATCGTATGAAAGGTATGGTCGAAGATGAAGAGGGTGAAGAAAAAGGTGTCGAAGATTTGGATGATGGATTCTGGTCTAACGATGATGAAAATGAATATGGTGAGGATGAGTTGGCAAACTCAGATGACGATATCAGATTTGATAAAGAAAACAACAAACAAGATGGCGATACAAGTGATGACGAAAGAATCACCAAGAGAATTCAATCCTTGAATTGTCCATCCACACATGATGAATTATTAACCGTACTCGAAACATCTGGACTTAAGGAACATCCAGTTGTCATTAAAAAAATAATTAAATTATACCAACCAAAACTGGCTGAAGGTAACAAGGAGAGATTAGGTAAATTAACTGCAGTTTTATTAAGACACATAATATTCATGGCAGATCAAGATTATAGTAGCGATATCGAAGAATTTGAAACCGTAATTAACTCCTTAATCGGCATCCTAAAGACTCTCTCTGAAAAATACAACCAAGATTTATCTAAAGAAGCTAGAGATATTCTAGTCGAAACCCAAGAGAGATTTAAAACACACCATTTCGCTGGTCTCTCCAAGGCTGATCTTATTTTTTTCATTATCATTGGTATGATTTTCTCAACTTCTGATATGTACCATTTGGTAGCAACCCCAAGTACTTTATTAATGAGCGAAATTTTAGAACAACTGAAATATAATACAATTATGAAGATAGCATACGGTGCCATCATCGCACAGATATCATTAAAATACCAAAGAATCTCGAAAAGATACGCTCCTGAGTTATTATACTTTTTTGAAAAATCCTTAGCAACTTTTGTGCAACAGATCAATGAAAAGGACATAGTAGAACAATTAGCATTCTCGGGTGACGAGTCATGTGTCCTAAAGCTTCATCTCATCTCGAAAACTAGCAACGCAATGGATTCAGGGTTCAAAAAGTCATTACTACTAAATATATTAGATTCATTAGATTATGCGATTTCCAATATATGGAAAGAATTACCTGCTTTCAAAGAAATTTCATTATCTATTAAAAATATTCTACAAGAACTTTCCGATAAATTTCCAACATTGACTATCGTAACAAAATTGACGGAAAAGATAGATAGATTCTTGAAGTTCAATGAACATGTCCCATTAACACTACAGAATCATAAACCAATGGCAATCCCATCACATGCTCCTAAATTTGAAGAAAACTTCAACCCAGATAAGAAATCATATGACCCAGATGTAAGAAGAAACGAAATCAATAAGATGAAGGCCCAATTGAAGAAAGAACGTAAATTTACTATGAAGGAATTGCGTAAGGATACTAGATTTGAAGCCAGACAAAGAATTGAAGAAAAGAAGAACGAAGCTGCTCAATATCATGCAAAGATGGCCCATATTTATAATACAATCAGTACTGAAGAAGGTGCCGAAAAGAATAAATATGAAAGAGAAAAGAAGCTACGTTCAGGTAGAAAATAGGCAAGTCATATCATATGCATTTAGTAAACATTCATACTTATTTAATTTATATAGTAATATATTGATACAAAATAAAAAAGTATAAAAATCATGTCGCTCAGTTCTGATCTTATAAGTATAAGAGAACAGATTATCTGAAGAATATTTCTGCACTACTTTTCTGCATTAGAGCCCTTTCTTCATAATCCAGAGTAAGTACACAGATATAGGTTATTCCTAAAATGGGTCATAGATGGCAAATATAATTGTAAATATTTAATATAATATAAGTTATATAGCGTTGAAGTTAGCCAACATGAAGTATGCGACAGTATAGCAATCAACTACAAGAATAAAAAACCCTAAATATTTTATCAATTATCTACCAACATCTGACTGTTTATAGTAATCCTTCATTAATTTAAGCACACCTGTTGATTTATCCATTTCAGGGTTATTCCTACTATCTATACGAGTATCCGGTATGAAGAATGAGTCTAAAACTGAATCAGTAGTATCGGTATGATTGCTATTATCTCCCAAATGAGTAGATTTCCTTGCTTGTCCCGCTCTGGGTTGCTGCGTACTTTTTCCAATAGTAAATAGATCAGGATTTTGCCCTGGCTTGAATTGTTTCTTCCATGAATAAGTATCACTTGGTTGAGTTGCACGAGAGGCATTTTCTACTTTCTTATTAGGTAACTGATATTTACCAATAATATTATCAGCATTCTCATAATCATCAATAAAATACATATATGATTGCATCATTTTGTTCAATGCAGGTGCATTACCGTCGTCATTTTCAGAGAAGTAATTCACTGAATTCACATTACCGATATCTTTAGCAGTTGTTCTATCTGTGTTTCTCCCAACAGGATTTGTATTTTCTTTAATATCATTAGTTTGCTCCTCAAACATTGCGTATTTACAAACATATCCTAAACCATCAATATATATTGAAGTTTCTCTAAAGAAATCTACTATCTTTTCAGCCGACTCAGGTAAAGCAAACCACAAAATAAACGGCGTCAGCACCATACTTGCCAGTTCTCTTAACAAAATTAAGATTCTCAAAGAATATAGATTACAGAATTCTTGTTTTACGAATTCTGTATGATATCTGTCCTTCCATTCCGGAGGACCATAATGAGTGTAAGTTGCTACTTCTTGAAGTATTTCTTCTGGATCAAATACACTGTATTCATTAGAGACCGACCCATTAGCCACCGTCCAAATTGTACCAAGTATAGTAATGTAAAATATTACAGTTCTGTCCTTAGTAATTTCAAAGTTTAAAAAGTTTTCAGAATCAAAAATGGTCAATAAAGCTAAAATTGCGGCAAAGGAACCAGCAACGAATGCTACAAATTTCATTACAATATTAACCTTTTCTCTTGGGAATTGTTCTACATACTTATTGCTCAGATTTCTACTTAAGCTTAGTCTCTTCTTAAAAATGTGATATAATTCATTGTACTCTCTAAATTTCCATTCTGCCATGGGTGTATATTGACGTGCACCTATAGAGCCTGGTGTATTTTTGTACTCATTAAAATACCTAAAGAAGTAAAGTAAAACAAAATATGCCACTAAAAAGGGTGATAATAAAATATTTAGGAACCCAGCTAACATAAACCGTTTTTGTAATTCTTCTGTCATATATTCTCTCTGTGACGGTTTTAAGAAGCTTTGTTTGACAAATCCAGCATCGTTAAATGCAAATCCTATTACACATAGATTTATATTCCACTCTAGCGTTTTTGTCAATGCACCCGTATCAAAAGGTAAGAATGATAATGAAAAGTTTAATGTGTTGCTGTTTAACATCGCAATCAGGTAATTTTCTTTCCGCATAATTCTATTTGCAACTTCATGTGCATCTATTCTATTCTTTGCTTTTACTTCTACAACATTAGCGGTCAATGCATTTTGGTCTTTTAGAAACATTAGTTGCTTAACAACACTTTGCCAAGGAATAGTTTGTAATTCATCATCATTAATATCCAATAAATAAGTGTAAAAGTTATGCATTTCTTTCAATTTTTTATAATCAAAGTAGAGTTGAAATATTTTCAAAATACTAAAACCGTAAAATATCCATAGGAGAAATTTTACGAAACCTGTTATATGTGTTTTGTAACACTGATCGACAATGACGTCTGATAATCTATGTGATCCTGGAAGTTTGGTATATTCTATGCAATATCCAAGGTATGTTGATATCCATACCACAAATAATAATGTAAAAAGATTCAGTACTTTTTGTAATAATATGCAAATGAAACCATTTTCTAAATAATAATCGTAGACATCTTGTAAGAAAACATCCAAATTTTCAACATTTGCCCATTTCCAAAGGGCTGCTTCTGTGGGGCTTAAATTATCCACACGATATAAACTTTTCTTATTCAACATCGCAATATTTGGTAATATTGTAGGTCGTCTTGGAGTACTTCTATTCTTTGAATAATTATCATCCACTAAGAAGCTTTTCATCATTTTCTTTTCTCTTTTCTTCTGTTGGAATGTATGCCTTCTATTCGTTGATTTCTCAGTTTTATAAGTGGATCGAATGTTATTTTTATTACTGGTATTCCCAGAAATATTAATTCTAGAGTTTGCAGTACTTCCAGTTGTGTCCAACTTAGTAGTTTCAGTATTCCTGGGAAGTTTCCTTCGAGAAGAAGTTTCCTTAGGTATATTAAATAAAGGTGCATCCTCATCAGCACTTTCATCTTCGTAACCCATTGTGTTTTCTGACACATCTTCCTCTGATGATAATTGTCCAATTTTCTTGATTGATTCCATATTTCCTTGTATATTTGTGGGATAGGAAGACATTAAGTTTATATCACTCGTCTCGGCCGGTTCAATCAAGAGAGAGGCCTTATATTCGGGAGTATGACTATTCCCTATTACAACCCCATTTGCAATTCCTTTATTATTCTGGTATTCATACTCATCTTCTTGAGAACTTGATTCCTGATCAGATTCAGGGATTCTTTGATCTTCTTCTGATACATTTGAATTTCCTGTATTTATGCTCTCTGTACCGTGTCCTACATTCATGGGGTACATATTCATCTCTTCATCCTGAATAGAATGTGTAACATCTCCAGATTGTAAACCAAATATTCTTGATAAGAATGCGTTTTGGCCCTTCTTTGGTGTATGATTGTCGTCATCTAGGCCAATATTAATATGATTATTATTACTCATTTTAACGTACTCCTAAACAAAAAATATAAAACGTCAAAATAATTTTCTTTAGTTTTTGTAAATTTCTGTTATTACTGTTTATTCTGTGAATGTAATTTAGTAAATATAATCTCTGTAACCAGTATCTTTGGAAGTTGTAATAACTATTTTTGTTATCGTTTAAAAGCAGTTATAGGTCTTCCCTCCTTCTTGATTTGGATTAGGGTACCCTCATCACAAAGAATATGGATACGGTTATTATCACGGCACAGAGAAAATGGCGCACAAACACATTCCAGGCCTCCGAGAAACAGCCGAAGGGAAAAGCGAACTTCCCCAGTGCCTTCCTTTTACTGTGTTTCTATTTGAAATCATAGATTTCTTCTTTGGGATTAAATTGATGTGTTGTTGCCTGACATATTCCTCTTTAAGTAGTTCGAGATCCCAAATCTGGTGCCAAAGTATATCTAGCCTCTATATAGACGAATATTAACGTAATGATGGATGTGTGGTGATAATATTGATGACCATATACTGCCAAACATAAACCCGCAAAGACTATCCTCTCATTTCCGTTATTAATAAAATATAAAATTAATCCATTTGAAAATTTACAAGAGTGTTCACTTGAATGGCTTTCTTTATACATTACTCATCGGCTGCCAATACTATACCAATATATATGCTAGTTTCCGTGACATCAAACAATTAATATGCTAATTTTTGACATTTTGTGACTAGCATATATCTCGATAGACTATATGATGTTTTTTGTTTTTTATTCACTTTATATAATTTCTTACACATCAAAGGAAGGCGTAATCATGACTTTACCTTCTACTCTACCAAATAATTCCACACCAGGAGCATCTGGGTCTTCGTTTAATGCAATAACATCCTGTAAGAATGTTGATTCTGAGGCTTTACTAATATCCATAATGGAGTTACCGATTTTAATTGAAAGTTTACCGGATTTATGAATTCTGATAGAACCAACATGACCAGTTAACTCCTCTTGTAAAACATGTTCCTTCCTTTTGGAAGTCTTCTTAGACTTTCTCTTTAATACTTTATCAGAATCCTTTTCAGAATCCTTCTCACCTGACTTTTCAGTATCTTCTAATGTAATATCGGCGTTTTCTTTCTTGGCATTCAGCTCATCGAATAAAGGTAACATATGTGGCATTTGGAATAATAAGAATCTATCATGCTTCTTATTCATTTTATCTAACTTCTTCAATATACTAATATGATCCTTTATTAGCATAGCTTGTTCATGTTTAATTTCTTCCTCGTCGATTGCCTGTGAATCTGGATCAATCTGTAGTTTATTTAATTCATTTTGTAGTTCAGCTTCTTTACTTTTCAATACATCATGTAAAGTAGGATCTGATTCACTTTTAATTGCACTCACACCAGGTGTAGGTTCACGTGTCGCTGTTTCCGTGACAGTCTCCGTAATTTTATTCTCTAGAACTTCGACATCCTCATGTCTTATACGTAGAGGTCTGACAGGGAATAACTCTTCGATTCTTCTTCTTTGAACAGCATCTTCCTCCATATCCAATTCTTCTTCTTCTGCGTCACTATCATCCTGTTCGAAATTGGTTGATGTATATTCTCTCCCCATATTGAATCTTGCTTGATTAGCATAGTCGGAAGATTCATTTCCTTCAGTGATATTCAATTTCTCCCTACCATCAGAGTGATATTCATCATCCGAGTCACCTGTGTGATTCTCTATACTTTGTAAACCCTTTCTGACCAAAGACTTGTCACCACCTTCCATCTTAACAATACCACGTCTAAAATCATTCTTACCACTATCTGTGAAGTTACCAGCAGCAAGTGGACCTGTAGAAATGACATGTGTATTATTCATATACCTGGGTAAGCGTTTTTTCTGATTTTGTATCATTGGCTTCTTACCATTTTTATATTGATCATTCTTCAATTTCAAATCCTCATCTTTCTTAATCTTTAATGCAGATGCGTCTCTTTCCTCCTTCGACTTTCTTGCAACAGCCTTAGGTTTGAACTTCAAACTTGGCTTCCCTTTAGCAGAATCCTTTAATGATGGTAAACGTCCTGAACTCATATTTGTCAGTTGATTTTTATGGTAATTTGTTAGTGGACTATTTATATCCTGATTCCTACACACACGATAAAGTAAGTCGTCGTTGTATTTTAATTTAAATCACTTTCAAACTGTATCACAAAACAATATAGATGTGGTGTCTTACCATTTTACTCTATACCGAGGGATAATATCAAATATACCTTTTATCTCTACTGTTGCTGTTACCGCCTGTTTCTTGAGGATATAATACGATGAGCTTGTTTTGTTGATCTCACCGAAAATTTTTCATCTTGGGTTCCCGATGTGCAGAAAAGAAAAATTTATTCACAGTAAAGCTCATCGCTAAAATGATATTGGGATTTTTTAAAAATAGGTATAACTTAACTTAAAATCATCGTTGAAAGACATCTAGGATTTGCTAGTGATAAGTGCCAATACCATAAAAGAATATCAATTCGATCATTATGTCATCCGGGAATACAGACGATTATGGTATGAATGAAGTTGACGACTTTGCTGCCAAGAAAGAGCAAGTTCTTTTAGAGAACTCATCTTTGAACCAAAGAGGTAAGGGAAACTATAGTGATGATGATGATGAAGAAGAAGAAGAGGAAGTTATGTCAATGACTGATGAAGAATCTAGTGAAGAAGAGGAAGAGTTAGATGGTGAAAAAGCATATAGACAGGTTTTTGGTAGAAAATTGGATACTTCCAATCCAAATGAAGATGAGGATGATGCAACTGCAATGCTAGATAATGAAAATGCTTGGGGTGCTACCAAGAACGAATATTATGGTGCAGATGAAGTAGAAGATGATGAAGATGCAAAAGAAATCGAGAAGGAAGCTCTTCGTCAACAAAAGAAGCATCTTCAAGCTCTTAATATGGATGATTATTTGGATGATGAGTTAGATGAAGAATGGAGTAAAGACGCTAAGGAATTTGATGTGTCTGAATTCCAAAGCTCAATAAAACAAACTGGTCCAAAGAAATCTACGAAAGACATTGCTGCCATGGACTCGGAATCTAAGGTAGAATATATGAAGACTATGTTCCCGGAATATATGCCTCTTTCTAAAGAATTGACAGATCTTTCTGCTAGATTAGACTCGTTAAGATCTAATGAAGAGTCAGAATCCAATAAACTAAAGGTGCTAGCTCTTTCCTCATACCTTGCTACTATTGCGTCTTACTTTGGTGTCTTGTTACATGAATTACACACGAACGATGATTTCATCTCAATGAGAGACCATCCTGTAATGGAAAGTATCCTAACCTCTAAGGAAGTTTGGAGGCAAGCCAGTGAATTACCTAATAGTGTAGCAATAGGTCCAACCGAACAATTAGAATCAGATGATGAAATTGTCGGAGAAGATGGAAATATAGAAGAATTAGATCAAGATATGTTGAGCAATATTCCTGCTGAAGAAGATCAAGAGGAAACCAAAGATTTGTCTGGATCTGAGAAGAGTAGCGATGAAGCAGATGAGGCAGACCTGGACGATTTCGAAGAATACGTTGTCCAATCACGTATATCTAAGGACAAAAGCAATTCTAACAAGACTAAGGAAGAACAAGCTGATGATTTCTTAGAATCTGAGATGAATGAAGTGGATGCACAAGAAAAGAAGAACCGTAGAAGAACTTTGAGATTCTATACTTCTAAAATTGATCAACAAGCTAACAAGAAGCTTGATAAACTAGGTGGTGATGACGATATTCCATATAAGGAAAGATTGTTCGAAAGACAACAGAGACTTATGGAGGAGGCCCGTAAGCGTGGCTTAAATGATAAAAACGGTGCCAACTTGGATGATAAAGACTACGATTCCCAGGAAGAAGCTACAGCCAAATCAATCAATGATGAAGGTACTATCAACTATTACAAACAAATCCAAAAAGAAAGAGAGCACAGGAAAAATACACGTAAAGAAGCACATAAGACAGCTGTGATAGCAGCTAGAGAAGGTAAATTGGCAGAAGCTATTGAAGCAGTCGGTGAAAATGGTAAACGTGCCATCAATTATCAAATTCTTAAGAACAAAGGTCTTACACCAAAGAGAAAGAAGGATAACAGAAACGCGCGTGTTAAGAAGAGAAAGAAGTATGAACAGGCTAAGAAAAAACTTAAGTCTGTTCGTGCAGTTTACTCAGGTGGTCAATCTGGTGCATATGAGGGTGAAAAGACTGGTATTAAGAAGAATTTGATAAGGTCTGTCAAATTCAAGAACTAATCAGAATGATCATGAAATTCTCATTTTGCATTCCGATAGGCTTCTGGGTGAAGACTGGGTTGTCTTTTTTAATAAAACCTATCTATGATGAATATAATAATACATAAAAAAAATCATATACAAAAAAATAATAATTGTGCATACCTACTTTATCTATAAATCAAGCGATAGTTCTTTTGGAATTTTGTAACCATCTAATATACTGATTAGTTTTTGAGCTAAAACTTCCGGGGATGTCATTGTTTCTAAATCCAGATCCCACTGTAAGAATTCTTTGATTATTTCCTGATTTCTTTGAAAAGTTTTTTCTTCACTATGATTAAGCACACTACAGTAGGTGACAAGATCACGACCCTCCACAATGAGTTTACTAAATTCGGATGCCCTTTTGATAATCTCTTCTTTCATACCGCATATTTTTGCACAAAGTACACCAAGTGAATTTGCAGAGAGCCCAGGTACAATTGTATATAGAAACACATTTACGTTTTTATCGTTTCCAATAACATAACTGTCGTTGATATCCTCCTTTAGTCTGGCGTTGATGAAAATTTCAGTTCGAAGAAATTGAATCCCTTTAATATCTGTTGAGAGAATATCCTCCTGAAATAATTCGGAAAAATGGGTACAAGCAACTATTCTTGGGCATTTGCTATTTTCTGAAAAATATTTGATAATTGAACCAAATAGGGCAGGCCCATCGACAGGATCTGTCCCTTTACCAAATTCATCCACCAAAAGCAAAGATCTTTCGCTGCATAATGATACACAGTTACTCATTTGCATCATGTCATTTTCAAAAGAACTTCGATTGATCGACAAACTCTCCTTTGAGTGAATTCTTGCTAATATTCTGTCAACAATACCTATTCTGGCATTATCAGCTGGTACGAAACTCCCAATTTGTGCTAAATAAACAATTAAGCCTATTTGTGTTAAATACACAGTTTTCCCTGAACCATTTGCGCCTGTCACTAATGCAATCCTCGTTTTGCCATCTGTTTGCCAATTATTATCCTTAAAAAAGCTGCCATTTAGTGATATTGAATTAGGAATGTACGATTTAACAATAGTTTCGTACAATGGATGTCTGCCGTTTGAAACATGGATTGAACAGTCATCTTCTGTCAGACTTGGTTCTGTGTAAGAAAAAAATTGAGCCACGGTAGCAAACGACGTTAAAACATCAAGTTCTGCAATTTTTCTGTAACAATAGTACAGTTCATTTTCAAATTGTAAAACGTATTCCTGTAGATCATGCAATATTTCTACTTGAAGGTCCAAAATAAAAGAATAAATATCACCGTAAGAATCGTTTAGTTCTATAGTAAAAGGTGTCACAAAATATGTTGTTGTTGAAGTCTCAAAAGAACAGTGCCAATTAAAAATTTCTTCTAATATTTCTCGTTCTCTAAATGAATTATTTACAGATGCTAGATAGCCAATCTGAGGAATATACAGTATATTTAAAAATCTTTCTGATAAACTGGTTTTATTTGGAAGTTTTTCAATAAAATATTTTTTTATATTTAGCTCTTCCTCGTAAGCCTTGTCTTCTAATATTTTTTCAATTTCACCAAAATCATGACGATATGTATCTAAATTTTCATCTAATCCGTCTCTTAACTGTATTTTCTTACATTCATTGGTCTCTCCTATATTTATAATTGATTCTATTCTTTGTTTAATATCTTTCATAATTTTTACTCTGACATTTTTGACAATTTCGGTAATAATATTTTTTGACGACACATTTTCCATAGAAAATGACGATAAAATATAGTATATATCGCTACTATTAACCAAAAAATAGTGTAAATTTACCCACTCTTTGAAAGTAGCATTTCCAGTTTTCAAACTGTTCAATATACTTTGCATATTTGGACATTTCTTTAGTTTGAAACATAAATCATTAAATAAAATTGAATTGTTCGGATGAACAAGCAAACTCACGATACCTGACCTTGCTTTAATTTCAGAGATATCTATCAACGGAAATAACAACCAATTCATTAATATACTCTTAGCTAATTTCGATGAGGTTTTATTAAAAAGTTGGAAGATACTAAAATTACCATTTTCTACCATTTTGTCCTGTCCATATTTAGCTTCCGGAAAAATATTCAACGATCTAAGGGTTGCTGCGTCCAACAACATCCTATTACTTAGAGTAATGGCTTCGATATATTGAATAATATTCTGTTTTCCGCTATTAGTTATTCTTATGTTACTTCTGGAGGTGTCTACATATTTTTCTCCCTGAGAAAAATCTAGATAATACCCAAATACTGCCGAAACAGTTGACCTTGTCACAGAAACTAACTCTTCACCTTTTTGCAATAAACTCAAAAGATACCCCCCGTCCTCAGATGATGCTATGTTAATAAAATCAAAATCACTAGTGTTATTAAACATATCATTACCCAACAGTTCAAGTTTGCAGTGCGTTGCATCACATTTGTTTTCAATTTGTTCTATACAATCTGGATTAATTCTACTAGAGACGATACATATAGTAGGACGATTTTGAAGCAACAAAGAATCAACAATTGATACAATTTCATCGAGGTACCTACTAGTACTTGCAGAGAAATTAGTCCCTATCTGACAACTTGTAATAAATGACAAAGTATAGTCTTGATCTAGTATTTTTAAGACCTTACTTGAACAATCTAATATAGAGAACCCAATTTTCTTTCCTTTAATATCTATAGCTAGTATCACTTCCTCTTCAACCGAACTGCTGTTTCCAGGAACGTCGCTTACTCCACTGCCATAACCACTCATCTTTACAATTTGTGCACACTATAATTAGTTATTTAGATTGTTCATTTATTGTAACAATCTAGCGCTAATTCTTATAACTGGAATAGCCGCCGAGATGTTCCCCATCTTATTTTCACCCATAATTCCAATCTCCGGAATAGAAAAAAAAAAGACGATATGGCGATTGATATAAATAAGGACCGGATGATAAATAAGATGTCATAAATTTTTGGAATGTATATGTATATATGTAATTATTTATATAAGTACATATCTAAAACATTATATAGGCATATAGTGTTAAAATATACCAATATAACAGTGTGTTAATGCAAAAAGGTTAATGAAAATGAAAAATGAGGAATGAGTGTAATTAAAGGAACAAAAATAATGCGATAAACGAATGAGGGGCACTGGTTAGTGATTTACGAGAGAGTACAGAGTTCGATCAGTGATTTGAAAAGAACAATGGCAAAATGTGATAATACATGATATGTCAAGATTAAATTTATAGAATATTCACTGACATTCTTCCCGTAATGCTACGTAATATTACCGTCTGCTCCAGATTAATATTCATCTGCTGGGTTATTATCCATATTTTTCCTAGTCGAAAGTTCTATCCATTTATGTACTAGTTGTGCAGAATTATGTTGACGAGATGTAGAATATTTTTTCTCAATTGCTTTATGGAAAAGCGATGCATCTTTACAATTCTCTAATATTATTGTACAAACTTTAATAAGTTGTTTCTCCGTATACCCTGAATAATAAACATGTTTTAATGACCATTCTGGGAAGTTTAAAATGAGTCTACTTAAAAAATATGACGCAGCTGCCAACCAACTTGGTTCCAACGCAACAAATCTAGATTCCATAATAGTTGATTCTAATAAATATTTAGCCAAAGTTCTAATTTCGTAATCATAGTCATCAGCTTTACTGATTCTTCTTAAAAATGACATTGGACCTGGCCAACCAATTTCGAATTCTAATGAATCAATTATATATTTTTCCGCTTCAATAACCTCTTCCCTAGTATACGCTTCATTTAACATGTATAAGATATCTTTCAAAGACGGACAATTAATTTCCTCATATTTTGCTGCTATAAATAATGCAGCTGCACCAACTAATTGAAATTTGTTTAATATAACTTTCTTTTTTGATAAAAATCTATCAATAATGTTAACTGTTAGATACAATGTTTCAGGTAATAGTTGAAATCTATTATGGACCTCTACAATCCAATCTATTAATATTCTTCTATAAGACCATTTCAGTTCTGGCTGAAAATGAATGAAATTTGGATTCGGTTTGTACTTTTCTTCTAGTTCTCTCAGATAGTCAAATATCCCATCTGCTAATTCTGCTACCATGACAACATCATATGTATCTTCATCCATAAGATCAAGTGTATCGGAATGATATTTTGCATATGCTTCATTTAGAATCTTCTGTATCGCATAATCCTGTAATGGTCTCAGTGGTGCCCTCATAACTTCATTGTCATCATCTTCTTCAATAGCTGCATATTCATTAGTTGCAGGTTCATCCTCTTCTTCGTTTTTGTCATTATCGACTATATCTAATGAAACGGTTGGAGAGTTTAGATCACTATCAGTGTTATTTTCATCATTCAAATCCTCATGTAAGATCGATGGTGATTGTTTTCTATTCACATAAGAGTCCTGCGTATTTCTATTTATGTTAATATCATTACCCCTCAATTCTCCAGAATTGGTACTATTGGTGGTCACGGAAATATTAGAATTTGTCGAACCATCCGATTTAACTGTAGAATTTGAAGGAACACTATTCAATTTATTATTAACTTGTGCGGTCACATCACTGAGAACAGTCCTATGTTGATATGGTATATTTGTACTACCAGTTCCAAAACTGTTAACGTTATTGTTTACTGTATTACTGCTAGTGCTGTTATAGAAACTATTCTTTAGCGAGATATTTGACGAATGACTTGTGTGCAATCCTTTATTAACGGATTGGTAATTGTATGGGACAATGTTTTCTTTATCCACTGTTTCAGTAGTTTCTACATTTTGATCGAATCTTTCAGAAAATACAGATTGACTATTACCATTGTGATTGACAGATGCATTAGAATGATACATTACGGACTTGGTTATTAGCTTATATTTTTCACCAGTTGGTATTTAAACTTCTCAATTTCGGAATTTGAATGATAATAATCTTACCTGAGATATTGTTCAGATTCTGGTATCTGTGTATTAATATGATAAATTATTACAGAAATGATCTAAGATGATAGTCTTCAATTTTAATGATCTCGAGATGGAATTATTTCTTCCTAACCTTTAATTCTTCAGAGTTTAATAATATATCTAAGTAACTTCCAAACAATTCGATTTAATCTAAAGATATACAACTAATCCTTTCTTCAATTTTAAATATAATTGATACTAAGTTTAATTTATCCTTTCTTAATGGCTTTGTTTGTTTTGTTTGTTTTGTTTTGTTTGTACCATCTCTCCCGCTTTTATTTTTTTTTCTGCTTTGTTTACAATTTGCGGAATTCTAACATCAACTATATTTTGTGCGGCGGTCTGTCTGTCCGACAAAGTACAAACGTCGGAAAATCTCTTTGCCAGAGACTATACGGGGAGGCCCTCTCTGTCTATGAGAAGGAACTGTTTGAACAGAGGAGTGTCTTTATTTGTACAGTTAAGTGATAATGACAGCAAACATTTCGATCGTACGACTTATAAAAAGAGGGAGAGTCTGTGTGTGGAGTTACTGTAGTTAGTCCAATGTGGATTGACATCATTAGAAGCTACCCTAAGCACAATAAAAATATTAAATCTTTGCTTATTTGAATGATTTTACTATTTATACAAATGGTTACATATATCTACAACTGTACAGGATATTGTGAAATACTTATCAAATTAAGCTTCTTCTTCCTTCTTAATAGCCGGCTCGGAGAATAAGAACACTTTACCACTAGAGTTACCACCTACAATGGCATTTAATGTAGGATGCCAACTTACAACAGCCGGGACAGTAGGTGTTGCCATGTGGGCTAATTGTTCTCCATCACTGGTATATACGTCAATGGCTCTACTCATATTGGCAATAGCAAATATATTCTTATTGGCTTTAAATCTTGCCTTCAAAATACTTGTCCATCTACCAGTTTGACAATTGTGTTTCATTGTTAATTTAGGTTGGAGGTCATCTGCTAAGGATTCCTTTTTAACATCGAATAATCTGATGGTATCATCATAACCGTTACATACTAAAGTTTCATCAGTTGGAGAATATGATACACCTGAGACACTTAACCTTGAGTCATATGTTGAAACAATTTCATGACTTGGATAATCCTCATACTGTGACCAGTCTGGTTTGTCTACCAATTTTCTAACATCCCATAGTTTCAAAGTTCTATCCAATGAACCAGTAGCAATTTGATTCGTGTTCTGAGGATTAATTGCCATTGACCCAATCTTCTTATCTGCTAATCTTCTAAGTTTCAATTTTGAGTTTTTCAAATCCTCTCTCATATCGCAAGTTGCAAATTCACCTGATAAAGTAGTTAGATATAATACATTAGGATCAGAATAACTGAATTGGCAATCACTAATACCCAGATAGTCATCGTAAGGATCTCTGACTGTCAACAATTCTTCACTCTTCTCGTTGTTTAAATCTAACGATCTAATGAAACCATCGTACGACGCTAATATTAACTTTTCCATCTTTGTTGGGAAACAATCAATTCTACTAACATTTTTTTTAAATAATTGAAATCTAAAGATTTCTTCATCTTCTTCAGGTCCCAATTCTCTTGTGATATCTTTATTCCAAAGCCCAACATTACCGGAAATATCACCTGCAACCATGACAAATTTTTCTTTTGATGGATGTATGAATAAACTTGAAATTCTTTCATAAATCACTTTATCTTGCCACATTTCCATCTTATCAAATATTTGAACTTCTTCTGTGACGTCAGAAGTTTGTTTTTGAACACTACGTAATTCATTGAAGAAGTCACCACTTGACAGCTTCAAATTAGACATTTTATTCATTTGATCCTCATCTTTAACTAGATCTGAAAGCTTTAAATCACCAAGGATCTTAACATCTTCAACTTCAGGTTTAACTGTGACCGTATCCAGGGATGTTGGCAATTCCGGAGAAGGTTCTGCAGTCTGACCTTGTAATCTACGAGAACGTCTTGTTGGCAATCTTTCAGGTTTTAGTTCGTCGAGTTTCCTTCTTTTAGCACTCTTCGGTTTCGTGTTACCTGAACTTTTCCGGTTGTGAACTTTAACTTCTTTAGGTTTAATTGAATTGGATAATTTGGATAAATTTAATTTCTGTAACAATTCATTATTTCTCTTAATGTTCTCCAATCTCTTTTTCTGAAAATTAGTTAATTTTTTATCACTTTCACTCATGGTAAATCGTCTGCTCTTATTTATTGTAATAAAAACGCCAAAAATTTCAACCTTAGCTCACCTTTAGAAGAAGCAGAAAATAAAAACTTACAAGATTATTATAAGTTTTAGTTTCTTTGATAAATAGGTAATTACTGATACAACAATCAATATGAGTAATATAGCAAATGTTTTTAACCCACAACAGGAATCAAAACCAGTCGAAGATTGTCTAAGTTGTGATATTTTCAATTCAATTTTTTTACTTGGTGCAGGTGGATATTTATCAAGTGGGAAAGCGATCCTAAAGGATAGCAAGGTGTCCGTCGAAGAATTTCATAAAAAGAATCCAATCTGGTGGAGAAATAGTGTAAGAGGCTTTGGTGTGTTCTTAATAGGGTATGGAATATATAGAAGTTTTGATACATATGAGTCATGGAAAGTTTCCGAAGAAAAGAAACTTTCAAATTGAACTTGTTAAAAACTATGATACATGAATAAGATATTCACACTAGCCATACATCCTAATATGTAAACACTCAATTAAGTAATAATATCTTTTTTTGAATTATTTTCTGTAAATAAAATAAACAATATGTTTCATTTGATAGCATTATTAATTTCAGAATATTAACATTTATTTAATTTAATATATCAACTATGTAATTATTTAGAAAATATGTAAATACCAATATATACTACGAGATTATTCCCAAATGGAGCAATAACAGTTTTGAGTTATTAAAAGTTATTGATGTCTTTGTTATTTCTGTTTCATTTTCTGTTTCTCTAATTTAGCTCTCTCAACAATATCACGTCGTATCTGTTTATCACGTTTCACTTTATATTTAATCTTCCTACACCATCGTTTGAATTCAATATCATATTTCTCATGTAGTTCTCCGTCAGGATTCTCATTGAAGTGTAAAATAAAATCGTGATTTAACAATTCTGATATGGAGCCTCTATTCTTTGCATCCTTAACACAACAACGATCAACAAAATTTCTTAAATTATCTGGGAATGGATCTTCCGAGGGTAATGTTGGAGCGGGCTCATTTACAATTCTTTGTAATAAATCTAAGATTCCTCGAGGGGTATCATTGTGTCCACCTAATGGAAAATCACCAGTAATTAATTCAATGATCATTAAGCCGAGTGACCAAACATCACCTTTCACCGAATAACCGTTGCCTTGAATTCTTTCAGGAGACATGTATGTTGAAGTCCCAACAAAGGTATCTGCTACAGAATTAATTAATTTCTTAGACACGCCAAAGTCACAAATTTTAATCGAACCTTTCCCGTTAACCAAAACATTAGAAGGTTTAATATCTCTATGAATAATTTTATAATTCGAATATAAATAATTTAAACCTGATATCACCGCATATGAAACTTTAGATATCACCAACGGGATGTTAAACCACGTTGTACGTGGCTGAAACATAGGATTTTCAATTTGATCTCTTTTAACAAAATTCTTGAATACTCGTAATATTTTATCCAACGAACCGCAATCCATATATTCCATTAATATTATAATATCATAATTTACAGATTGTTTCAAAAATGCACCATAGAAGGTAATAATGTTAGGGTGAGGTTGAATATTTTTCATAATTTGTAATTCACTTAATAGTTGCTTATTTATGACATCGTTATTTTTCTCAATTGGTATAACTTTTTTAGATATTATTGTCGATGTTGGTACATGTAGCACTTTTAATACTGTCCCTGAATTACCTGAACCAATCTTACCTAACTGTACCAGATCTTGAAGTTGATATTGACTTGCTTTTCTATGTCTAGGTACCGGTGCCCTTTCTAAAGATGGCATCGAAGACATTGTCTTCAACGGTGTACTGTCGTCATTATTTCCCATAACATTATAGTCTTGAGTAATTGGAGACGTTTTCCTCGAAGATTCCTTTCGTCTTTCCTCCTGTTGTTGTTGAGATCTCGCAATGATATGCGATATTAATGAGGATGATTTTTCATTCTTTAGAGGTAATGTTAAAGTATTAGATTGTAGTATATTTCCATTAGTAGTATCATTCGTAGAGGTATCTTGTAAACTTAGTTGAAGTGTTTTTTTGGAGTCATCATTATTATATTTATTTGTATCTGTTGGTTTCTGTTGAATAACAACTTTAACATTACTTGTGTTACTGATATTTGGAAAATTATTACCTCCTCTCAATAAATTATTTGAATTTAGTGTCAACTTCTTCTTAATACCTCTTTTCTCAAATAAGCTCGTATTTCGATTGTTGGTAATACTATTGTTTATACTACTAGGATGACTACCAGGTACGTTATCACCGTTATTCTTCTTCTCATTATTATTATTATTAACCTCTACCCCAAATCCATGTATTTTCTCCGTGGGACTCTCTAACGTCAAATGTTTAAGGTTTCTCCTAACCAGACTTGTGCCTTGGTATTTCGCATTACCATCGTCGAATGGATTAGTTGAGGTCATCATCGTATTTCTATCTCAATTATTATTGACCAACGGCAATTATATTCTACAGAACTTTTCAATATTTACGACACTAAGTTAAAGATGGTTCAAAAAACACTAAAGAGCTTATTCGTGTCTATTATAATTGTGCTGCTTAAAAAATTCTCGAAGTAAATGATTACTTCATCTGATCTTCGAACTAGATCTGAAACGCAGATCAAACTGTATATCGGCCGTTATACAGCGAAATAAAGAGTGTTACCCCCAAAGTCGGTGGAAAGTTTTAAAGTTGTGCGATGGTTTCTGAGTAATGTACCGCAACGCATACCCAAAAGGGTTACCCTCATTCAGAGAAATATTTCTTAAACCGGCTATATTATGGATCATACTCCATGATTGAACAATATTGAACTTCTAGATGTATTATATGATGTTATATCTTTTTTGTACCACACCTTCAAATGTATAGGAGGTCAATTTACTCTATTTATATGAACACTCACAACAACATCCATACAATATGTGCATATTTCCTCTGTAATTATTTTTTTACTCTGTGCTTGCAACTCGCTGCATGATGATTTTTTCATTTTTGAACAACGACGAAACAGAGAGGGAGGAAAAAATTGAGAGCGAACAAATCCTTAAACTCTGGAAATTCACAACAGCATTTTCTTTTATTCAAACGTAACTAACTACTTTCTATTACAAAGAGATATAACTCCATTGTGTCTATTAATTTATGACGTGTTTTATATTTGATATTATTTATCTTACATTTACTTCGGTGTAACAATTAACAAATTGATATATATATCAAAGGTATAACAATATATTATATTATTCATCTTTATTGAATTCCCTTTAAGTTTTTTATTCGTCAAAACAATATTATAAAGAATCCATTTTGTTTGTTAAATTTATATCATTTATTTTTTTATTTATTTTCATCTTTAGTTTCTGTTCTTACTACATCGTTTCATTTACATTGCAAGCTAATTATAAAAAAAGATATAAATTCAATTGTTGAAGACACTAAAAGATTTTGAAAACAATAATATAGAAAAAAGAAAATTTGTCTACTGCATTACAAAATATCATACCAGTGTTATATTATTTAGATTTAAATTATAATTCAAATCTATTAATTAATACTTACAGAAATCATATAGTCAGACTGCGACGACAATAATTCCAATAATATAATTCATATTTTTTTTATTTGGTAAAATTAAAATGACCTCTAATAATATCGATAATAGTGATTGGAAGTCGAAGTTGAATATCCCTGAAAGGGATACCAGACCTCAGACTGAAGATGTGCTTGGTACCAAAGGTAATACATTTGAAGATTTTGGTTTGAAAAGAGAATTATTAATGGGTATTTTTGAAGCTGGTTTCGAGAAACCTTCCCCAATTCAAGAAGAATCCATCCCTGTTGCTATTACAGGTAGAGATATCTTAGCTAGAGCCAAAAACGGTACAGGTAAAACTGCAGCATTCGTCATCCCAACTTTGGAACAAGTCAAACCTAAAGTTAATAAGATTCAAGCTTTAATTATGGTTCCAACAAGAGAATTAGCCTTACAAACTTCTCAAGTCGTTAGAACATTGGGTAAACATTGTAATATATCATGTATGGTAACAACTGGTGGTACTAATTTGAGAGATGATATCTTAAGATTAAATGATACAGTTCATGTTCTAGTTGGTACACCAGGTAGAATATTAGATTTAGCATCTAGAAAAATTGCAGATTTATCAAGTTGTTCTTTATTCGTTATGGATGAAGCTGATAAAATGCTTTCTCGTGATTTCAAAACAATTATTGAACAAATTTTAATCTTTTTACCAAAGAATCACCAATCTTTATTATTTTCTGCTACTTTCCCATTATCTGTCAAAGAATTCATGGTTAAGCATTTAAACAAACCATATGAAATCAATTTAATGGAAGAATTAACTTTAAAAGGTATTACCCAATACTATGCTTTTGTTGAAGAAAGACAAAAATTACATTGTTTAAATACATTATTTTCCAAATTACAAATTAATCAAGCTATTATTTTCTGTAATTCTACAAATAGAGTCGAATTATTAGCTAAAAAAATTACCGATTTAGGTTATTCTTGTTATTACTCACATGCAAGAATGAAGCAACAAGAAAGAAATAAAGTATTCCATGAATTCCGTCAAGGTAAAGTTAGAACCTTAGTTTGTTCAGATTTACTAACAAGGGGTATTGATATCCAAGCTGTTAATGTTGTCATTAATTTTGATTTCCCAAAGACTGCTGAAACTTACCTTCATAGAATTGGTAGATCAGGTAGATTTGGCCATTTAGGTCTAGCAATTAATTTAATTAACTGGAATGATAGATTTAACTTGTACAAGATTGAACAAGAATTAGGTACTGAAATTGCTGCTATTCCAGCTACTATTGATAAATCATTATATGTTGCAGAGAACAATGATACTGTTCCAGTCCCTGTACCAATAGAACAACAACAAACTTTCACTCACAATAATAATATAATGATTCCACCTCAACAACAACATTTTGCACAACAACAACAACAACAGCAGTATCCACCCCAACAAATGCCACAACAGCAACAACAATATCCTCCACAGCAAGGTATACCACCACAACAGTTTCAACCACAGTTCCACGCTCAACAATATCCATCTCAGATGCAAATGCAGAACCAAGGAAATTATCCACCAGGAGCAGGTCCTCAATATTGAATTCCTTTTCTTAAAAGAGAAAGAAAAATAGAAAAAAATATATATATAAAAAATTAAAAAAAATAATAACTGAATCCAATCTTTTTTATGAAATATTCATGGTCTTACCCAAAGTAAAAAAATATAATATCAAACGAACATATATGATATTATTGAAAATACCGTCACAGAGATAGTATTTTCTTTTTTTTTAATAAAACTTATTTTTTTTTTTTTTTTTTTTGGCTTTTTTTTATATAAAAAATAATGAAAATATATGTAAGTAAGCAGATCTATCAATAATATAAACGATCTTTATCTCTTCATAACTGTTTCTTTGTTTCTTATTTATAAATGTTAATGCTTTGTGATTCTGTTATTTCACGACGCCATTTTACGCGTAGTAAAATTATTTTTGTTGGATAATCGACAGAACCCTTTAACTATTTAACGGAACAGCATTGATGTATGTGATAGACAAAATAATCTACTGTAATTGACCTAAGTGACTTTTGCATTGAGATATGGACAACAAGGCAACTCTTCCGAGAGAGACTATATCTCGATTAGTGGAACATTATCTATCAAATAAGAGGACTAATGTAACACCTGAAGTCACTGAAGGAATTACCAAATATTTAGAATTGTTCATTGAGGAAGCAATACTAAGATCCATTGAAAACCATAAAGACAGCGGTACTGAAAAGGAATTACACCTCGAATATGATGATTTAGAGAAAATTATTGGTTTATTAATGATGGATATGTAATTTTTGTCTTCATTGTTATTGAATTAGTAATTATTTTATTATTTTATTATTTTTTATTGTTCACAGTTTGTATAAGCTTATATAAATATATATATTATGATCTATTGGAACTCTTTCATTTTTCTGTTTCTTTTTCATGGTTTCATAATTTACATACCTGGGTAGGAATATTATAAGTCTAATAAATTGTTGCTATTGTTATTATTACCTTGTACTTGATTACCAAAGCCGAAACCTGTATATGATGGTGCAATATTAGTTGATGGTAAACCAGTATATTGTGTATTTAAGAATGGATTTGGTTTATTCATATCTGCATCAGAGAATTGTTTATAACCTGTACCTTGGGAATTAATAAATGTTCCTGTCTTGGTATGTTGTGCAGGAATTCTTTGTTCACCAGTATTACCAAATGTATCAATACCTGTACCACTTGCTAACAATGTATTTAATGCACTATATTTATCTGTCATTGATTGATTACCTGTTCTTGTTTGAGTCAATGGTTTCTGTATCGTAACGGGCATCACAGGTTCTTGTTTTACAGGAGCCTGTACAACTGGCGCTGTTGTATTATCGCTCAATGTTTTCAAAGCATCATAGTTACTACGTCCGAATGGATTATTTGAACCTGTAGCCATTGACGATATTTGTTGCTGTTGTAATTGTTGCTGTTGTAGCATGGCTTGTTGTTGAGCCCATAACTGCTGCTGAGCTAAATTTTGTTGTTGTAACATTGCCTGTTGTTGTTGATATTGTAAATATTCTTCCGGAGTGATTGGATTACCAAATATATCGTAATACATAGGTTGTTGTTGTTGTTGTAAAAGCATTGCTTGCTGTTGCTGTTGCTGTTGCTGTTGCTGTAATAATTTCAATTTTCTCAATTCTTCTTCTTCTTGTGATAATAATCTTTGTGCAGCCAATCTTTCTTCTTCTTCTCTTTTGCGTCTTGCTTCTTCATCTGCTGCAGTATCCTTACTTGCTTCGATTGCCCTCTGTAAATCACTATCATAATTATCTCTGTTAGATTTTTGTCTTCTATTATTACCTCTTCCATTCATTCTTCTTTCTTCTTGTAATCTTTCATCATCCATTAGAAGACTAGTTAATTCTTTTGCTTTAACTCTAATGATTTGACCTTTGTCAACACCTACTTCATCATCATATCTAAATTCTTTTAATGTTTTAATGATATAAAGATTTTCTTTACACCAAAGCACACAATTTTCTGAACCAAATCTAACTAGATAATCCAATACAGTTAATGATTTAGCAACATGACGCCAATATTTACCTTTATCATTGATACGTTTATCTAACATATCCATAACATCGAAAAATTCTGCGTTTGAATAAGTCTGTTGACAAATTTCATCTAATTCATCTCTGCTGATCTCATCATCAGAATTCGCAGTTGCGTTTCTGACTAATACTTGAGCATTAGAGTAACCTTTCATAAGGTTCTTGGCGGAACGTAACATTTTTGATATGGGTTTGCAATGGGGTTCTTTATTCTTTATAAATGTCTATATATTTCAATAGAACTTGCTTACGTAACACATATATATCTTACTAATAAACTTCTCTCTCTGTTTAAGCCAATTAGTCAAGGTAAAATTCCTGTCAACTCCTATAATTTTTCACATTCGTTTAGCCCTTCCGACAACTACCTTCAACCCTGATTAACGATTGTATATCAGACTGCCCTACCAATTGTCCCATATGCACGCACATTCGCCCAGTGTACTGCGCAATTTGTTAGCCCAACAAATTCCAAATTTCACTTATTTGCCTCAGAAAAGTCAACTTTTTAGAAAAGAGTAGCCCTAGGGTATGGGGTTAGGATAGTTGTGAATGTCCGTATTGTTACACCAGAGTAAACCCTATCTGTCATGTGGGATATACTTAAAAGGTGTTATTACTAGCTGAATTTAATCAGGTTCCCCACCACGATTGATACAATTTGGTTAACTTCTGCGTTCTCTTTGCACATTACCTACCTTGCCCGGGTAATGTTAAACTACTTATGGATGCTCCAAGTCAATCCTTCTCTTGGATGTCTTCATACTTCGGATCAACAAAAAAAAAGTGCAGCGATCTGTTATACTATTACTAATGGTGACTGTAAGATGCTTCCACAACCATTATGATGACCGACATTTGGAGCCTTGGGATGATATACGTCTGAAACACAACTCCCTTAGTAATCGATACCCGCTTTTGTTGCTACGCTGGGAAAAAGCGGGTAGAAAATCTCGGTCGCTTACCAAAGAAAAAAGAAAAGAGACTGAAAGGGATTTACAGCTAAGGTAAAGGAAGCGACCCCCCTCAATAAAATTTCAATTTAACACACATTACAATCTTCAGGGAACAATTATATATAAATGGACCAGGATGTTCTGTAAACGTCTGATTAGAATTCCGTCTTCACAATTGTTTAAGAATTTTTTAAATTATAGATCTCCAGTAATCTCACAAATTAATCTAATACATAAAATGTCTACTATCGGTCAACCAATCCAATGTAAAGCTGCCATCGCTTACAAACCTAAGGAATCCTTAGTTATTGATACAATTACTGTCGATCCACCAAAGGCTCATGAAGTCCGTATCAAGATTGTTAATACTGCTATCTGTCACACTGATGCATACACTTTATCCGGTAATGATTCCGAAGGTGTATTCCCATGTGTTCTAGGTCACGAGGGTTCCGGTATCGTTGAATCCGTTGGTGAAGGTGTCACTACCGTAAAAGTCGGTGACCATGTCATTCCATTATATACAGCGGAATGTGGTGTCTGTAAATTCTGTAAATCTGGTAAGACTAATCTATGTGGTGCAGTTCGTGCTACCCAAGGTAAAGGTGTTATGCCAGATGGTACTACCCGTTTCCGTGATTCTAAAGGTGAAGCTTTATATCATTTCATGGGTTGTTCCACTTTCTCAGAATATACTGTTGTTGCTGATGTCTCTGTAGTTGCAATTGACCCAACTGCTCCTTTAGAATCTGTTTGTCTGTTAGGTTGTGGTGTCACTACTGGTTATGGTGCTGCTGTTAAGACCGCTGATGTTCAAAAAGGTGATACCGTTGCCGTCTTTGGTGCAGGTACCGTTGGTTTATCCGTTGTTCAAGGTGCTCAAAGTAGAGAAGCTTCTAAGATCATCGTTGTTGACATTAATGACAACAAAGAAACTGTTTCTCGTCAATTTGGTGCCACTGATTTTGTTAATCCAACTAAGTTACCAGAAGGTCAAACTATTGTTGATAAATTAATTGAAATGACTGATGGTGGTTTAGAATTCACTTTCGATTGTACTGGTAATGTTCAAGTTATGCGTAACGCTTTAGAAGCTTGTCATAAAGGTTGGGGTCAATCCATTATTATCGGTGTTGCTGACGCTGGTAAAGAAATATCTACCAGACCATTCCAATTGGTTACCGGTAGAGTATGGAAGGGTTCTGCCTTCGGTGGTATTAAAGGTAGATCTGAAATGGGTGGTTTGATTAAAGATTATCAAAACAACAAATTAAAGGTCGATGAATTTATTACCGCTAGAAGACCATTCAATGAAATTAACGAAGGTTTCGAAGATCTTCACGATGGTACTTGTTTAAGAACAGTTCTAAATTTTTAAGAGAAAAAGAAAAAGAATGTAATTAGATTAACACATGGCCTGTTGCCGTATTAATTGATCATATTATTTCTACATATGCTTATATATAATAATTAATATATATATACAACAGAAATAAAACATATACTTATTCTTAATGAATATTTTCTGATTTAACTGCCGCAGTAGTTCTATGACTTGTATTAAAATTACTGTTATTATTATACCTATTTTGATCCTGAGTCAAGTAATTATTCCCATGAGTTCGATTATCCCATAATCTTGCTTCATTATTATTGTTAATAGCTGTATTACTGCCATTGCCGCTGTTATTGTTATTGTTGTTAGTATTATTACTGTTATTTTGTCTTACTTTAGGTTTATTGCATCGTAGACACATAACATTTTTAGCAAAATTATGATATTGACATGCGGTACATTTCCAATCACCAGCACGGAATGGCACATTGGAACCATTGCTTTGAGTTGATGGTCCATTATGATGAATATAACGGTTAATTTGACCATTGTTGTTATAATTATTAGATCTATTGCTATTGTTCATGTTATTATAGTTTTCTGATACATCTTCAGCGCTATTATTACTGACAACGGCATTGATGTTATTATTATTATTATTATTATTATTATCTGTCGAATAGTTTGTATTGTTCCCAGTATTATTGCTATGGGTATTAACGTTAACGTTATGACGATGTATATTATGGTTAGTCTTATTCGATACTAAATTGGCTGGGATTGGGAAAGTACAACGGAAACATGCAGTTCTACGTTGGAAATTTGAAAATCCACAAGATGGACAAGTCCAATCACCGGGACGTGGCTTATTTTTACTTTGTGGAAACGATATTAAAATATCATGGGCTTTCACTAGCATACTACTACATGATGGTTCAATTTCAACAACATGTTCAACAACACGAGGTTGTTTAATGTTTGCAACGTTAGATAAAACTGATCGACCATTTAATAATAAGGCTTCTTTAGCTTCTTCATTATTTTGGAAGATAATGAAACCAGATATACTATCTGGTTCCTCAATATATGGACAATTATTCAAAATAAATTTTTTAGTCTCCTCGGTAGTATCCTTACCCATTTTCTTTTTTATCGTCCAAAATCCAATCGGTCTTGAGCCAAATTGAGAGAACCATGATTCTAATTCACTTTGTGTAGTATCCTGAGGTAAGTTATTTACATATAACGTTGTAGACTGTCTCTCTAAGAATGTATTGTAATCAGTTAATGAATCGTATGGTTGTGTTAGAACATTATGTTTATCCTCGTCACTTTCACACATCTTATGCAATTTGGTTAATAGTTCCACCGTCCTATTAATGTTAACTGTCTTAATATCCTCAATAATATCGGAGTTACCATTGGCAGGTAACATATCTAATTTCAGAACTCTCATTATTTCGGACAGCAATGAACCTGGATATTCGGTAGAATAATCTTTCTCTATCGTCTTTTCAGTATCATCACTAGTTTCTTCTTTGCCTTCTACATGTGTCCTAATTTCTTCAGTATCGCTTTTTACTTCATTTACGACTGGTTTAACTTGTGGTATCAAATCCTTATGATTTTTAATCCATCTTAAATATTCTTTCTTTAAATCAAAGATTACAGGATGTGCCAAATAAGTAGGTAACTCGTAATCTAAATCTCTCGCTTCTCTTTGCATCGTGACACGAATATGCCAAGTGGAATATAACGAGCATAATACAAAAGTGTCGTCTTTAACATAATTTTTAATGATAGTATCCAAATTTGAAATTGCCTCTTGAAACGCATCAGCTTCATTATTAATCATAATAGACGGTAGATCGTTCGTATCTGATGAAGCTGAAAATGCACATGATAGATCAGTTTCATTGATAATCTGATACATTATTTTAGAGACTCTAGAGTGGTCCTTAGGGGTCTCTATCTTATGCTCTACTTCAAGTTCTAACACCACATAATGCATATTGGACTATATCTAAATCTATAAAAAATGAATGGTGTTGAAACTAGTAATTATTTGACAACTTTTTTCGTAGTGATTTACTATTTTGTTATTCGTTTCTCTGTCTATATTGTTGTCTCACTGTAACAGATCACTTTACCCAATTTGCTATCCAGTAGAGATTCGAAGATATATGCAGACTTCTATATTCAAATTATTTAATATAACGATTAATATATTGCAATATAAACATTCAACATATGATTAACGTATGTATATATTTATCCATTTAACAAGTATCGATCATGTTTTATCTGTCACTGAGCCCATCGCTATAGTCCATTGACAAACAGACCAGTAGACTCGCAGTTTCAGCGATTAACAGCGATGGGCTCTCAATTCGCCGTGGCCAATTTCTGAAAATGAAAATTTTTTCATTGCGACATAGTAAGATACACATAATAAGTAAGCGAAACCCTATTTACAGTGCATAACCTATATATTAGGGTTCTGCAATTTCAATCTCATCGCAAGCTGTTTCGATGGTTATATCAAGTGGTATACCAAGGAATGTATCGACCGTGTGTGGTATTGTTGTTGTTCGTATATATGTTACATATGCTATATTCGGAAGTAGTTTAGAAATCCGTTCACGAAGTGTCAGGACATTGGAACATCAGTCTACAGCAGATTAATAGATTTCATTGGTGTTATTTATATATCATTCGTCGTCGTCCTCTTCCTCTTCGTTATCGTCCTGTTCTTTTTCTTCATCTTCTTCTTGCTCATCTTCCTCCGATTCATCCTCTTCGACAGTCTTTTCACCTTTCTTTGGTGGTTCGGAAGAAACACCATCTTTATGTTGTTTCATCCACATCTTTTCCCACTCTGTTATTCTATCTACGTTGGCTTCCATTTCTGTTGTATTGTTACTTTGTAATTCAACAACAATTTCAGCTTCATATGATTCTTGAGCATCTTGTAATAAAACACCCATGATCTCAGCATCTAAGTTTTCTTGAATCTTCGAATCATGATATCCTCTTTTATTTAGCCTATCATATAGTGTAGAGTTATCACATCTTAGTACAACCACCAAATCAATCAACCTTTCTGGAAATATATCGTTACAATGCCAATCTATTATACTACCACCTTTCTGTAGTAAAGGTTCTAATTCATCTAATAACTTGTCTTCATCAACAATATGTGATTTACGTCCTTCGTCATAGCCGTCATAACAATCATGCTCTTTAGCAAAACTAGAAATGTCGTAGTATTTGAATCCCGGTAGATTACGTTCTAACAGTTCTGAAGTAGTTGATTTACCACAACCTGGAGTACCAGTAATAATTAAATTAGGTTTATATCTACGAATTTCTGACATTCTTGAAAGTTATCTTGAGTGTAGTATTCCTTGCAGTTGCTTTTCTCTAATTAAGACTACAAAATTATTTGAACAAATAGTATAACTCTAATAACCTTGATTATAGTTATACTCATCGAGATGTTCATTAACCGATCTACAGTTAGTAGTGAAAATTTTGAAAAATTATTTAGTACAAAAGTCATAGAGGCGACGTACGGTAAACACGGAACAAAAAGTTCGAAGTGGGTTGGAAAAGGATAAAACAAGTTAAAGAATTGCTAAACCTTTAAAATAAAACAAGAATAGATAACAGCTACAACTCTAGATAGTTACATCAGATTTTCAGTTATATATTTATATTTGGCTCTAAATATTGAGGAAGACGAAATAACAATAATGGATAAATTCGGTTTAAAAGCGTTAGTACCACTGTTACAATTTAACCAAAGTGAAGAATCTAAAGAATATGATCATTCTATGACAATAGGTACAGATTTAACATGTATGTCACATTCTTTGGGGATTCCAACAGATGGTAAGAGACAAAGAGTATTAGATACATTCCAATCGCCATGGGCTGAGACTTCAAGAAGTGAAGTAGAACCAGCTTTTTATAGTCCTGCATCTTTTCGCAATATTCCAGATGTGATACAATCCAAGGTAACGCCACCTTCTTTTGATTCAGTACAGACAGATCAGCAACGTGTATCATTGTTCCAAGATGAAACTTTGTTTTATTTATTTTATAAACACCCAGGTACAGTGATTCAGGAATTAACATATTTAGAATTAAGAAAACGTAATTGGAGATATCATAAAACTTTAAAAGCCTGGTTAACAAAAGATCCAATGATGGAGCCAGTAGTATCTCAGGATGGTTTAAGTGAAAGAGGTTCATATGTTTTCTTTGATCCACAAAGATGGGAAAAGTGCCAAAGAGATTTTCTACTATTTTATAATGCAATTATGTGAAAAAGTTATACAATAGATAAAAATTGTAATTTGTATTATTGTTATATTTAATACTCGATAAATAATATCATGGAGAATTTAAGTATAAAACATCATTTCTGCATCAAACTCATTCATATACATACATATATGTCGATATAGGTCTAATCATAAATTTAATTAATCGCCGTATCTTAACTGTTTTAACAAAAATCAATTATTTTGTAAATTTATCTTTTATCTTTATTTACATGAAAGATACTAATAATAATATTTAATATTTATATATACTGAGGATAGCGATTTTATTTTAACCACAGAAAGAAAGAAAAGAAACTGTGTTTTTTTATTTTACCAGCCCGTCTCTTCCTAAGTATATTTAACAGTATGGTATCTCTTACCTCTGTAACCAGCAATATACATATTGAATTGATATACTTCTTGTGGGTTCATATCATTTAATTCCCATTTAGTCGAGCCGAATAAATTCTTAGTTGGTTCCATTAACATATCTAATTCCTTACCATATTTCTTTTGTAAGATATCGACGTCGTTCAATAAATCAGATTTGTTAAAGCCTGTAGTGAAAATGGCACATTTGGTATCTAACAAAGCTTTCATAGTACCATTCATCCATAGTTCTTGATTTTCTGGAGAAG
>JAXQGP010000201.1:0-34344 GCA_037040125.1 Kazachstania sp. M6911
TAGTTGCTGACAAGGCTTTCAACGTTCCATCTAAGATTAGAATGATTGAAATCATGTTACCAGTTATGGATGGTCCACCAGCTTTGATTGCTCAAGGTAAGCTATCCGAAGAAATGAACGCTGCTATGTAAAATAATTAAAGAATTCTATTATATATAAAATTGTCTTCTTTCTACGTAATTATTTATAAACATCATTCATTAAATTAATAAATTCATTTGTTACAAATATTTTAATTCTTTCTCTATCTTCCTTAGCAGGGAAAACTAATTTGTATGTATATTCCGGTGGAATCTAAATAATAGGTGAGAAAGACTGATATGCGAAAGAAAAACTGAATTAAAATTTGATATCGTCGAACTATTCATTTATTAATTAAGTTTGTTGTTTTCGTATTTATATATTTATTACAAATTTATATGCTAACATTAGACACGACAATTTGAAATATCAAATACAATGATATCAGTAGCACCATTCTTCTTTAATTCATCCATTATAGCACCCTTTTTATTCTTTTCAATCATTGCAGCAACGGCTACCCATTCACCATCATCACCAACGTTAGTTAAAGTTGGAGCCTTTCTACCTGGTGTAATAGCTAATAATATAGGTAAAGAAATTTTAGCTGCATTATAAGTACAATAGACATATCTTTGAGCTGTCATAACACCTTCAATTCTTGATTTAATAGTTTCGATTAATTCTGAATCACCCTTTGGATGTTTAGATTGAATTAAATGAGCACTTGTGTCTAATACGGTAGCAATATCTGTTAAACCTGCTGCCCTCATAGTTTCACCACTTTCGACTAAATCAACAATTGCATCAGCAACACCTAATGCACAAGAAGCTTCAACTGAACCACCAACATATTTGACTTTAGTAGTCATTTTATCCTCAGAGACACCTTCTAATTCCGCAAAATATTTCCTTGTTAAATTAGTAAACGTAGAGACAATTGTTTTACCTACTAATTGTTCAGGTTTAGTAAATTCACCATTATTTGGTACTTGAACTTGTAATTTACAAGAACCGAATTGTAAATCAATTGGTAGATCGACGTCTATATCAGCTTCTCTAACTTGGTCAACACCAGTAATACCTAAATCACATTTACCTTCACCAACAAACATTGGAATATCAGCAGCTGGTAAAAAAATTAAAGCTACCGGTAAATTTGTTGATAATGCAATATCCAATCTTTGTGATCTGTGAAATTTAATATCGGAACCATTCAGTATTTCGACACTCTTTTGATATAATCTACCTTTCTTTGGAATGGCAAATAATAATCTATCTGTTAGGTGGTTAACTAAATCCATTTTGTAATTGATGTACTATATTTATATGTGTATGTGTTATGTGCAAATTTTGTATAATTTTCACTTGGTTTCCAATCTAAAAATAACAATTAGGTTGAAACAAGATAAAACTATTTTAATTTCTTCGTAACAGCGTTTATACGGTTCCTTATATACAAAAACAGAACGTGCTTTAATCCACCTTTTGTTTGTATATCCTTTGCTTGCATAAAATTTCAGCGTAAATGAGTCAAGACTTTCATTATTTTTCCCTTGATAATAAATAATACGCTTGCTATAAACCGAACAAACTCATTGATCCAGCTTAGAAATTAACGTGTACAAAGAAATAGAGCCGGCAAAAAACGTACGTAAAGAACAACAGCCGATTCCTTGAATAGAATGGTACAAAATAAACAGAGAGACTTCCAGTAACTATGTCATCCTTACTGGTGTTACTAACACATCTTTCTTCGAATTAGTGAAGAAGTCCCTAAGTATTACCAGATTTGAAGTTCTCCTGACTCATTTTTGATAATTTGAAGTGAGAATCGATCGTAGAAAGCCTTGTTTCCTCTTTCTATTTGTAATTAAAATTTAATTAATAGGAGTCAAAAGAAACCCGTTCACTCCGCGGCGTGGCAGACACGACACACGCGTAGCGGGTAAATGCCCAACTTGGTTAAGTTAGCAGCGGTGGTTCGTCCGACACGATAACTAATCGGATACTTTCCATTTAAGAAAGTGACAGTAAATCAGAAATGACGGTAGCTATACAAAATATGGAGTCAGTATCTTCAAGACTTTATGGTATATCTGTAAAATATTACAAACTGAAAAGGGCGATGTGCCATTCCTTTTTTTTGAATATTTATTATTGGGGAATTATTATTTACTATTATATGCAATTACATGTCGCTTTACGAACTAACGACCGAAATATTTAATTTCAAATGGTCGTATTATATTGTAAGTGATGAATGCCCAAGAGGCACCTAATTCAAAACCGATATCACCACCAAATTTACCGATCAATCTTGAAATTTCACCTACCCAATAAGTTTGACACATCCCTAAGGCAACACCAAATGCACCAACAATCAATGCGGATGTACCAGCGATACCAATTGGTAATTTTTTACTATTATTCCAATCTTCAATTTTATAATTTGCAAAAGAATTCTTTCTGTAAATAAAATGTTCAGAAAGAGCAATAGCCGTATAGATAGCCAGATAGTAACCAATACTATCCATGAAATTCTGCATAAAACTTTCAAAATAATAACATGCAGGAATGGCAATAGCAATAGTAGCAGCGTTACCTGCTAGGGTCCAAATGACTCTTGGAATCTTGGCAAATGGTTCCCACATAGCTTGTGCAGATAATGCAATAGTATACATATTTGGAACATTGTTAGCGACAGTAGACATAGCTAATAAGACACAACAGAATTGACCGAATCCATGTAATGAATCTGGAACTAGGATAGCATAAGTTAACCCACCCATAGAATTCTGTTGATAATATTTATTCCACGTTGGATCATTGACTGCACCCATTGCAGAAGCTGCACCTAAGATCATACAGAAGAATAAAGGAAACGATAAACCTGCAACTAAAGAAAAGAAAATCTTATATTTGTTAGTATTCTTTGGCATGTAGACGGTGTAATCGGCCGCATAAGTGGTCCAGCCGGTAGCAAACCCATAAATTGAACAACCAAAGGATAACACGTTACCTGCAGTAGTTGGTCCAGATGTCCATTCACCATTACTAAATTTATGAGATTTAGCTAATCTTGCAATAATAACTAAGAAAACTGCAAAATTTGGTACCCATGACCATTTCTCATAAGCATGAATTACACCATAACCGAAAAATGTAACCGCAACTGTACACCCAATGATAACTAGACAACCTGCCCACAAAGGCATTTCATGACCGGATGTATGATTAACCATATTTAATAATTGCGCAGATACAACAGTATTAACAACACCCCAACCGACACAAGCAACAACATTAATCAAAGCAAAAATTCTTGCAGTTATGTTTCCTAATAGAAATCTTGAAAGTACCATTTGTCTTAAACCTAATTCACAGCCAAAGACAGAGAAATAAGCGACAGGTAATAAACCTAAAATATTGAAAAAGAAAATAACTAAAACAGAAGTACCGAAATTTAATTGATAAATCATTGGACCTAACCCACCTAAGGCGTAAGCGGCAATAACCATATTTGCTGAGAACCACATTGAAGAGGCATTAACGACGGATTCATCTGGATTTCTTTCATCTTCTCCGATAGGTTCAATACCTTTTGTTTCTGCATTTAAATAAGTAGTTAATCTGTTAAACCATGATAATCTGGTTTCAATTGGGGATTCAACAGCAAATAAATCATCATCTGAAGTTAATGTATCATATTGAACTATATTTTTTTCATCCACATTACTGCTATCTGTGAAAGTTTTCTTTTCATCACTATTGACACTTGGTACAATGACTTGTTCTAAATCAGAGTTATCAATCGAGTGATCTCTTTTCATGAAGGATGTTAAACCCATTTTGTAATTGATCTATGTGGTAGTGATCTATATATAATTACAAATTATTAATGCAACTAGTTAAATCATAGTTTCAAGATATTAAATATAATTGATATACTTTACTTATATATTAAATATATATTCATTTGTCGTAATCATCAATGAGCAAAAAAACAACAAACAACAAACTAAAATATAACCAATTGAAAAATTAATTAAAAATTAAATTAATCATATCATCGGAGGAAAGGCTTTTCAGTGGTTTTAGCCTTGCAATGAAATGCTGTCACTCACTCAATAGAAACAATTAATTAGAGATAACGCGATATGCAAATATCTGCTATGGATCATTTAATTTGTCACCCACTAAGAATGTTCGCCTTTCTGCAGCAACTAAAGCCAATGACAGAAAATTTTCACTTTTGTTTTAATTACACAAAGCGAGAAGATATCGTAAATTCTCTTCAGTTGTTGTCGTTGTTAATGTCACCGTACGGAGTTAACTAAAAGTTGGCAAGAAAAAGAAGTCATACCATTTTCTCGTTGGTGAAGAACTGCGCGTACAAACATTATATATAAAAAACGAGGTTAGAAAAAATAATAATAAATTACTTTTTAACTCTTATCTCGGCGCTGTTTCTACGGTCCGTTTAGTGTATCAATTGTGCTGTATCGTTACCATTCATTGATAAACAGAATTAATTTCTGTGACACTGTCCGTTTTGGACAAAAGAAGTTAAATGATAGACAAAGAGATACACAGATAGATAGATAGATAATGAACGAATGTATGTCATTGTGTATTAACTGTGGCGTTATCATTTTTATGTAATTATTATATATTGGATTACAAAATGGTAAAATTCATATTTTATCATATTTGATATTGGAAACATTGATTATAATAATCAATCTTCATTTCTTTGATAAATCACGTTAATTGTTTTAAAGAGGATCCTGCCCCACATTCTAGCCCTTAGTAATTAGTTTTGTAATGTATTCCCCAAAGAAGAAAATTGATTAGCTATGTATGAAAACGTATTGTCGTACTAATTTATCCCATCGATATCCCTTATTCTATTTTGATTATCACGGAGTTTTAATCTTTTATTCTTATATTTTTGTTTTTGTTTGAAAGTAGTATCTACATGATAACAGTTATAGTTGTATTCTTGTTAGCAAATCTATTTGTTAACGACCAAAATATTTTAATTCAATTGGTCTTATCACAACGTATGTTAGTGCACCCCATGCGGCACCTAATTCAAAACCAATATCACCACCATCTTTACCTATCCGTCTTGCAATTTCACCAACCCAATATGTCTGACACATCCCTAAGGCAACACCAAAGGCGGCAACAATGAATGCCGCAGTACCTGCAATACCTATAGGTAATTTCTTATTTTTGTCCCAATCTTCAATTCTATAATTTCTGAAACTTCTTCTAAAGATTAAATGTTCACACAGACCTAATGCAATATAAATTGCACCATAATATGCAATAGTATTCATAAAATTCTCTAAAAACGATTGAAAGAAATAACATGCAAGTATTGATATAGCTAACGCTGCTGCATTCCCTGCAATGGTCCAACAAGGACGAGGAATTTTAGCTAATGGTGCCCACAAAGCTTGAACAGATAATGAAACTGTATACATATTTGGTAAATTATTAGCAATAGTAGACAATGCTAATACAACACAACAAAATTGTCCAAATCCATGAACTGAATCAGGTACCAACACAGCGTAAGTTAGTCCTCCAATAGAATTTTCTTTATATAACTTAGCCCATATTGGGTCATTAACACCTCCCATACCACAGGCAGCACCTAACATCATCACAAAACATAAAGGAATATAGATTCCAATAGATAAAACGATTGCAATTTTCCAACTACTTGTACTTCTTGGCATAAATACTGTATAATCTGATGCATATGTAGCCCACGCACCTGAGTAACCAAATACAGCACAACCAAATGAAAGAACATTACCAGCGGTAGTTGGTCCCCTAGTCCAATCACCATCACTCCATTTACCAGAAAGTTTTAATCTTGCGATAATCACTAAGAAGATCGCTAGATTAGGGATCCACGACCATTTCTCAAATTGATGAATTGCTGTATAACCAAAGAATGAAATTATAACAGTACCACAAATAATAACTAAACATCCGGCCCACAATGGTAATTGATGACCAGAACCTGAGTTAACCATATTAAGTAATTGCGCAGAACAAATTGTATTTAGGACACACCAACCTACACATGCTATAACATTAATCAATGAAAAGAATCTACCTGTTATGTTACCCATCCAATACCTTGATAAAATCATTTGTCTTATACCCAATTTTGCACCGAAAACAGAAAAATACCCTACAGGTATGCAACCAATAATATTGAAAAAAATTACAGTTAAGCATGAAGTACCAAAATTTAATCCATATACCATAGGACCCAATGCACCAATGGCATAAGCTGATAAAACAAAATTTGCAGAAAACCAGACAATTGTCGGATTTAACAGTGACGGATCTGTCTTTTTCTCATCTGGAATAGGTTCAATACCACTACTTTCAACATTTAATTGAGTAAACCATTTCTCATAGAATGAAGAGGATTCAGAGAAATTATCTGATGTCTCTTGAATAAAACTACTATCCTTAATATTATGTTCTTTAACTGTTGATCCTGGTGTAGATTCTTCGCTGTTTAAAATAACGCCTTTCTCAACGTCAGCAATGATATATCCATCATTACTTGTACTTTTGTCACTCATTTTAAGTATTAATGAAAGTTGTTTATCTAATTATTTAAAGGCAAAAAAATGACGATCCCTTAAATATATCTTAGTAATTTCTATCTTATAAAAAGAAAAATAGTTAAATTTGGACAAATTATGCACAGATAATGATGACAGCTTTTATTACGGAAAAAATCTATTGTTCCGATATTTTCTTTTTTTCTTTCAAATTAAGTTTATTAAATTTCCCTCAAACTCTCGAAGCTCAGGAATAAAAAAAAATTAAAAAATGAATTATTACTCTCCGGTGTCAAAAAGAAAAAAGTAAACCAATAAAACAGAAAATATGGCATGGCAAAAAAAAGAAGAATGAAACATATGATAAAATGACAGTTAATTCTGCTACTTATATACGATTTTCCAAAATTTAAATTAATGTATGGTCAGATATGGTGAATGGCAAAAAATAAATAAAAGATGACAAAGACTACAAAGAAAAAAAAAATTATTTCATTACTTAAAGGAGACACTAGATGACAATATAACCCCTTAGATATTATTGTACAAATGTAATTTTTCCTTAATTACATCCAAAACGAATACTGAGCGGTGTCTAGAAATTGAATTAAAACAATAGGTTTAATGACAACTAGAATATAAACAGCTAATATTACATGAGAAAGGACTTCCAAAAAATTAAAAAATATAATTAAAAAGCTGGGAAATATTCCCACATGACTAAGAACATCAAGAAGAAAAAGGAATGGACAACAATGTGGAAAAGGTTGAACATAAGATACCTTTCTTCGGACAGATCTGAGTCAATTGGACATTCGGATAACGTTCGCTCCGTTGCTTACTCGAAAAACGAAAACAGAAAATGAATAAATAATTACTACAGTTGATATTATCATACATTGTCAAGATAAAAAATAATATATACCAAACGATAGATACGTCTGGAGGGTTTATTAACAGCATTTCAGTGACAGACTGGTCAGTCGATAAAAATACTGTACGAAGAACTGTGGAAAAAATGTTGATACTGATTATTATCTGAATGACTGCTGTCAATGTGTTCAAACAGGGTATAACCAACCTGAATAAAATATATAATCGTTTTAGAAAATATGGAATAGAGGATGCTGACTAAAATATATCAGCAACTTGTTAATTTAAAATGTATATGAACGATATACCCTACTCTATAACATAAATAAGAATAAGGAATGCAAGCATACCTTCAACAGGTAAGATACCTACTCTCGCAACTGTGTTATTCTTACTAAGTACATATATGTGTGTTATTCTGCTCTTTATATTATTATATACATTAATAATATTTTTTTTTTAGGCCAGTCGTGAATTTATTTAATACCATATTTCAAAAGGAAATTAATGATAATTTGGATAGCTTTCAGAACCCCCCCTTTTATGTACTATCTACTTAAAGCTCAAATACAGACCTATAATATGGAGTAAAAACTTGAGCTCGGTTCCCCACTGTATCACTAATTAAACTAATGTGAACTTGTCAATGTTATGTAAAACATCATCCTTATTCTATTGTCTTTCGTCTCAACTCTGGTGGCGCACTATGATAACTCGCGATGAAAATTTTTGCTCGATAAAAATCTTTTAAAATTTGGTGGACGCTTTGCTGTCGCGACAGCATTTCCCAAAATGGACACACCCATACACCTTTTCCCTGTAGTGAGAGTTATAACAAAGAAAGCTCCATAGAAGAAAATAATAGATGACAGAAAAATTCCACCGGATATTATCTGATATCGAGACAAATTATGTAAAAAGGAGGTCAGCGACAACAACTTTGTCCAATAGCATTTTAATTGTAGTTGTGTTTATTAAATAAATGCGTTTTTACTGTCTCAGTCATGTCTTTCATGGTTATAAATAACAATGTTCATCAGAAAGAAAGAGTTTATAACAATTAATGTTGTATGATGTTAGAGGAAAATAACGGTTAGAAAACATTGTCCTCATCGTTATGTATAAATATTCAGTTTGACAGATTTAATAAAAAAATTATTCTGTCATCAACATCTGTTATATCACAATAATTCCTCGAAACAAACAATGGAGACGTTAAAACATAAAATGCCTGTTTTGTGAACACGCACCTCGATAGTCTGTCTAATTTCCTTTTCTATAAATAAATAGAATAAAACTTTTTAAAAAAAAAGATTAATACGACTTGATTATAACATTGTTACAAGTTAAAATGTATATATGTAATATATATGTGCTAATTATTTAGAGAAAATTAAAAGTAAGTTCCGATTCATGTAATGTATATGATTTTTAAAAATTTAAAAAGAAAATAATGTTTGTAAAAATAAATGTATGTTTATATCTTATTTTATTAATACAGAACTTTAGTTCTTCTTACCCTTCTTTTCAGCCTTTTGAGCGGCAGCAGTTTGTTCCTTAACAACCTTCTTAACGATCTTTTGTTCTTCAATTAAAAAAGCTCTGACAATTCTTTCCTTAACACAGTTGGCACATCTAGAACCACCGTAAACTCTGGAAACAGTCTTGTGAGTCTTAGAGACAGTAGCGTATTGTCTTGGTCTTAGAGTAGAAACACCTGGTAGAGCAATACCACAGTCACCACACTTTGGTCTGGAAGCTAGCTTCTTGACGTGTTGAGCACGTAGAATACCACCTGGGGTCTTAACAACCTTGATTTTGTTAGAACGGGTGTTGTCTATTCAAAAAATATAGATTTCCAATTACAATTATTATTCATTGTTTTGCAAATTGTATCTATAACTTTACAGATATAATTTACAGTCAAAAGGATCAAATTGGAATCGATATTAAAATTTGTTAGTATTAATGAAACTTTATATTATAATTGAAAATTTTGACTTAACAAAAAGTTTAGTTCAAGACTTAAATGGGACTATAACAACGAAAAAGTATGATTTGGTATAATTGTCCTTCTCACTTTCGAATACATATGAATGTACATTTAATTACCATTATGATGTTTCAATTATGTAGATACTTTAAATCACTCGATTTTGGTAGCAGTCTCTATTATTGGTTTTCGAAAATCATATCATATAGTTATATATGTACATCCACAAATGTCACTTATATGTTCAATATTAATAATGATTCTATTCACGCACAATGGGTTATTGGTTTTCATAATATTCATTTCTTTGATAAATATATCGTAATTCTATACTGTTATCATATATTTACATCCCTAAGATATCATTATATCATGCTTTGTTGTTAAATTCCCTTATAAGTCTTATTCTATATCATTTGTAATCAAATTAGTCTTTTTTTCAGTATTTTTGTCTAATATCTCTAAACATACATGGATTTCTTCTTCTGAATGTAACACGTTGAGCCATTTTTGGTTTATTTTATCTATATCGTCTTTATGTAATATAAGAACAAGAACAGTCTGACCTCTCTTTAAAGCTACAAATTTTTTTAATAATATGGTCATTTTCTTCATAGTATATTCAGATTGAAAATTTGTTCAAATTGTTGGTCTGAGGTAAAGACTACAGAATACTATGGGTTATCATGGCAGTAGTAAGTGTGTCCATACATATTCCATCTCTCTACGTCATGTTGTTAGTAAAACATTGGTATGTAATGGTTAATGGGTTAAAAACAAAGAATCCTTACCATGAAATTTTCAGTAAAAACCATTCAATCAGTAAACTTTCAATTTTATTCTATAATCCGCGAGGTGTTCGAAAAGGGAAATTTGTAGGAAGAAAGTGAAATTTCGTGAAAAAAAATAAAAAATTGGTAGCTTTTATTTTCAGGAGAAAACTGAACACCCATACATTTACATCCGTACACCAACAACGCGTCACAGAATTAGGATTTGCCACAGTCGCACAGTTTTATAACAAATAACGCCATTAATGTCTAAAGTTATAAATTTATATATAAATGAATTGAGAAAATATAATATTATAGGTGCAATTGATGTTGTATCTTTATTCTTTTGTATATATATTATAAAATATTTATTTATTCATTTTCAACAGCGATGACTTCAACTTCAACTGTTTCATTTAATGGTAAAGCAGCAACAGCGACACAAGATCTAGCAGGTTTATGAGTATTGAAGTAAGTACCATAAACTTTATTAAATTCAGCGAAATCATTAATATCAGTTAAGAAAATATTAACTTTAACGACTCTTTCCAATGAAGAATTGCAATCAGCTAAAACAGATTTAATATTTTCCATAATTTGTGTAGCTCTTTGTGCAATTGGACCACCGACTGGTTTATTTTCTGGAGTTAAGGCAATTTGACCAGATAAATATATTAAATCACCTACTTTCATAGCATGAGAATATGGAGCTGCTGGAGCTGGAGATTTGGAAGAGTTGATAGGGGTTAACTTGACAGCCATTTTTGATGATTGGTATGATATAGTTTAGATACTTTGATTAAGTGATTATAAACAAACTAAGAGTATTCAATGGATACAAATATAACTATAAAAAAGAAAATAATAAACACACACATATATATATATATGTGTGTGTGTAGATAATTGAAGATTGCATTATCATTCATTCATTATCTTGTTGGGCTGTAGAGCAAAATTGATGATAGTGATATTAAAACTACGAGACCATATCCGTAATTTGCTCGCTTCACATTTTTCAAAGTCTAACTCATATTACTGTGTCCGAGAATAAGAAATTGTAATAATTAAAGAAAATTAAAAAATATAGCCATATTAAGAGGTGGACAATATAATCCCCTAAACACAGAAACTGGTACCAAAAGAGAAGGAAGAGGTATCGTACAATTAGGATTTCACAAGATCAGATAACAGGTTAACTACTGGAATAGTGCTATATTGTAATTTAACAGTTTTAAATCGGAATAATAACTAGATCTGAAACTTTCACTGTTGTAATATTATTGATCAACAGTTAATAGACACACAAAATAAGATACAATTATATTAAGAAAATATGAGCAGAGCTAGTAAAATAACGTTCGCATTGTCATGTGTATTTTGTGTTACAACAGTAATAGGTGTTCATATTGTGCAGGATATGGAAAGAAATACATTACATCAGGGACCTATAAAAGATGCCAAGAGAGTGGCAGAAAAGAAAGCTGAAAAACAAGAAGAACAACAACAAAAGAATAAGTCACCTATTAATGGATTAAATGAAGCTGCGAAACAAAAGAAGAGAAATTTTAATAAAAATGATCATGATTTTCAACAAGAATTGAAAAAGAAATATACAGCGATTCAACCATTGACTGGGGAGGTTGTTACAAAGGATGGTGAAATTGTCAAAAAATAGGGAACTATTACTGTTCACAATAGTAACAACAAGAGGGTATCAAACTCTATTTTAATGAAACATAAACAGATGTCACAAGTCATATTACAATTATACATATATTGTAGTGGTAGTAGTAATAAAATATGCATGTAAATAATAAGTAATCGTATACGAAACCTTAACTAATTTTATTCTTTTGAATTGTTTACTTTTATTATGACATTTCTAATATCCAAAGTATGATGGCAATGTTATTAAATGACGTAATTCACGTTCTCTTATAATACGCGAGTTATAAATATAGCGTCGAAAGATTCCAGCCGCTCTTTGATTTAAACAAATACACAAATGTTAAATTACATATTTATCAAACTATTCACTATGTTTCTATATGAACAATACATGTAGTTCCTCTCGATAAAGAGGTATACTCACGCATTACGAATTGACGTAATTCTCTTCATTTCCTAACAAGAAAAAAATAAGGGGAGCAGCCGGCCCACCCACTACAAAAGTCAGATCACCTACAACTCGAACCGATCTCTCTAAAATTACTTTATTCAATTAGGAACACTTGCGGTGTTCCTTTATTCTGGATTGAAGTTCTAATTAATTATGAAATTCACTTAACAACAACTAATAACACTTCCTTGGCTCCCTTGTGTATTGTATTGTGTCAGCCACTGTAGCGGGCCACTCACTCACTCACTCACAATAATAAGAAATTCGCTCTATAATTTTTTCGTTACTCGCTCGCTCGCTATTTGAAGGGAAGGGGCGGCGAAGAAATCAAAGCAACAGGAAGGAAGGAAGAGGGGGAGGGGGCAAATTTTACACCAAACAAAATAGAAGAAATAAAACAAAGCGAAGTGAATTAATAAAAGGTGGCTCGAATTAAATAAAGTATGCGCGTTATGTAGAAAACAAACAACTGAAAGAGGGTCTCTCTTAAAATATATATTCCTCTGATCATTATCGTTATTATTTTAAATAATAAAGAAGGGGAAGAAGAATATTACTAAATTACTTATTAAACAAAAACAACTTTGTCAGAAGCGTTTTAAGTTATATAGTTAAATAGGGATTAGTTTGAAGAAATTTAAAACCATATACAGAACCCTACGTAATAGCCCTTTTTATTTTAAGAAAGTTAGATACAAAAACAAACAACTTTTATTACTATTTTCTTTAAAGGATCGATTAGACTAAACAACACATAATTCGGAATAAACATATTGATAACGATGAGTAGTATAGTATCTTCTACTACAAGTATGAGAAATACACCAACACAATTCGCATATGATTCAGAAACGGTTGACAATAATAATACAAATAATGTAATTAGTAAAGAGAATAATAATAGAACTAATAGTAATCGACAGCATACAACTACTTCAATAGAAGCAATTAATGGTACTACGTCAGTAGTAACAACAAAAATTTCAACAGATGATACTTTAAGCAGTTCACCATCATCATACACATCAAATAATTATACGAATTCAAATACAAATGTTACAGGTATTAGGCCAAATGACAACAACAATAATAATAATAATAAAAAGACTATAGTAATACAAACACCGAAAAGGGAAAAGGAAACAGAAACTGTATCGCCGACACAAATTAGATGGGGTGATGAAAATATAATAAAAGAAAATAATATTACTAAGGAAAATACGGATAACGATAACAATAACGATATTAATAATAATCATAACAATAATACTGAAAAATCGGACACTATTGAACCAGATTTTGAATATAAATTTGATTCACAAAAAATTGTAACATTATCAACAGATAAATTAATTCAAATGCTAACTGCTTTACTAGAGAAAATTATAAATTCAAATGATAGATTGAATCATAATAGTAATAGTTCATCATTAAATTTAATTGATAATAATGATGACCCTGAAACAAATTCATTAATTAACTCTATAATAAGTTTTAAAGGTAAGCATGTTCCACAAATTGGTTTAGAACAATATTTTCATAGAATTCAAAAATATTGTCCCACAACAAATGACGTCTTCTTATCTTTATTAATTTATTTCGATAGAATATCAAAAAAATGTAACAGTAAATTACAAGAAGCAATGACTACGAAAGAACAACAACAGGAAGAAGAAACAAGTGATCATGAGCAAAATCATCTAGATAACAACAGTTTAATAGAAACCGAGGATAAAGAATTACTATATAAAGGTGAAAAATGTGCTGAAGATCATGAACCCACAAATGAAACGAATGAAAATCAACAACAAACTTTTGTGATGGATTCTTATAATATTCATAGATTAATTATCGCTGGTGTTACTGTAAGCACTAAATTTTTCAGTGATTTCTTTTATAGTAATTCAAGATACGCTAGAGTAGGTGGTATATCTTTAAAAGAAATGAATCATTTAGAATTACAATTCTTAGTATTATGCGATTTTGAAATGTTAATATCTGTTGAAGAAATGGAAAGGTATGCCAATTTATTATATAGATTTTGGGACAGTGACAATAATAATAATGCATCTTCAAATACAGATTAACTCATCAATATAAGAAGTTCATTATATTATTACAAATGACATTTAAATTTCAGTTCTCTAAATATAATTTAAAGTATCTTTTATATATAAACATAATCTAGCAGCATTACAAGATTTTGTATTTTCAAAATATTGATTTAGAGAAATAAAAATATGTCAATGAAAGGGAACTTATGACATTAAATGATTATATCTTGTGACATCCGTCGTATCATTATACCTTCGTGTTCACGATGTCACTAATTCCTGGCATTCTTTACATGCATGTTTCCATCATTGTATTATAATTTTATCTTAACATAGCATGTTTTGACTTCTTTCGTTTCACCCACACTATATTTCAAAGTATTATTTGTTCATAAAATAGCGCGGGCGCACTGTACTTCGCGTATCTTTCTCATTTTTTTCTCGTCCTTTGGTTCATTAATTTTTTTAATTAAAAACTAAATTAATTTAGTTTTTAATTAAAATTTGAAGTCAACTTCACTTCATTTAGGGTTAAATCATTTAATATTAAAGATATTTTGAAGATCTTGATCTCTTTGAAAAGATGTGTCAATGTACAAGAATGTTGTATATCAATTTTATTGTATTTGACACATAATTTATCACATTTTCGTCATGTTTCAAGATCTTTATTATTTCTTGACCCTTATTCGACACATAAACCCTCGTACAACTGTTTAAGGCCTGTTTAACTCTGCCCTGCACAGAATAAAATCGCGGAACAACAAACTTTCCACAGTGATCTGTGTACATTTGTAGGTAGATCGAGTCATTTTTTATTGCTACAAGTTTTTCTTCCTGTTATAACAAGATAACTACACGCACTGCCTTTGTTCTCATTGGAAACGGGAGATTGTAACGGATCCCTCCGCCTAAATAACTTTGCTTGTTTTTAAGTTCCTCGAAGAAACAGTACGTTTATCTAGCGATTAACCAAACAGAATAACAAAGTTGATGACCCCATCCTCAAAATATGTTCTGAGTTTTTCGTGTTTGTTTCTTTTTTACTTAGGTAAAGATAAGAAGAATACATGAATTTATCAAGAAAAGTGTTATTTTGATATTTGATATATAAAGGCATAAGAAATGCCAATTTCTGGTGTTGATCTGTTTTGTAATGGTTTCTTATATCTTGATTTTTATTTAGTTTTGCTAATACACTAAACAAATAAAGAAATAAAAGAAATAATAATTAATAATACTTTCTTTATATTCTTATTCTTATTATGTATATTTTTATTATATAGTGGTCGTCGTTGAAATTAGTGTCTGGCTGTCCGTCGTTTCATTCATTAATTCAAATATCTTTCAAAATGCCTTCTGATATAACTACATCAAATCATGAAATATATGATATAGAGTCCCTTCAAAAGACTAATGGCATTGTTTCGGATAAGAAACTTTATTCAAGTCAATCACAAGAATATTTCGTTGATGATACATCAAGTCACGGCTCTAATGATGACATGGTAATTGAAACTAAATTAGGTTTTATTAATAGATTTGCTGCGAAATTAAATACTGAAACTAAAGGTATTGAACCAGTCACTGAAGAAGAACAAAATGATTCATCTTTATTAAATGCTGCCTCTATGTGGTTCTCTGCAAATATGGTTTTAGCTGCTTATTCCATCGGTGGTTTAGGTCCAATGGTCTTCAATTTAAATTTTGGTACTTCTGTATTAGTTATTGTATTTTTCAATATCTTAGGTTTAATTCCAGTAGCATTCTTTTCATTATTTGGTTCCGAATTTGGTTTAAGACAAATGGTTTTATCTAGATTCTTAATTGGTAACATTACCGCAAGGATCTTTGCATTAATTAATGTCATTGCTTGTGTCGGTTGGGGTATTGTTAATACAGTTGCATCCTCACAATTATTTAATTTATTAGGTGAAAATTCAGGTCATAGATGTCCCTTATGGGCAGGTTGTATCATTATTATTGGTGCAACAGTTATGGTTACATTTTTTGGTTATAAAGTTATTCATACTTACGAAAAATATTCATGGATTCCAAATTTTGCAGTCTTTCTAGTTATTATTGCTAGATTGAAAATGTCGGGTAATTTCAGTTCAGGTGAATGGACTTCTGGTCCAACTACTGCAGGTAACGTCTTATCATTCGGTTCCTCTGTTTTCGGTTTTGCTGCTGGTTGGACCACTTACGCTTCTGATTATACTGTCTATATGCCAAAGAAGACTAACAAATATAAGATTTTCTTTTCTTTAGTTGCAGGTTTATCATTTCCTTTATTTTTCTGTATGATCTTAGGTGCAGCTTCTGCAATGGGTGCAGTCAATGATCCAACTTGGAACCATTACTATCAAACAAATTCTATGGGTGGGTTAACTTATGCTATCTTAGTACCAAACTCACTACACGGTTTTGGTGAATTCTGTTGTGTCATTTTAGGTTTATCCACAGTTGCAAACAATGTTCCAAATATGTATACTATTGCATTATCCGCACAAGCTATGTGGGAACCATTTTCTAGAATTCCAAGAATCCTGTGGACTTTAGCTGGTAATGGTGCTGCTTTAGGTATCTCTATTGCCGCTGTCTATTATTTCGATGCATTCATGGAATATTTCATGGATAGTATTGGTTATTATTTAGCCATTTACATTTCTATTGCATTATCCGAACATTTCATTTACAGAAAGAATTCATATAGTAACTACAACGTCGCTGATTGGAACGATAATAGTAGATTACCTATTGGTATCGCTGGTACAGCAGCTTTAATTGTTGCTGCATTCGGTGTTGCATTAGGTATGTGTCAATCATATTGGGTTGGTGAAATTTCTAGATTAATTGGTGAATATGGTGGTGATATTGGTTTCGAGTTAGGTGCCTCTTGGGCATTCATCACATATAATATAATACGTCCATTTGAAATCAAATATTTCGGTCGTTAAAAGAAACATTTCTATAACAAGACATTATCCTATCATCATCATAATTTATATATTCAACAACACATAGAAAAAATAAAATTGCATCTTCATATCATATTCATATTTTAAATAAAAATTTAATAAAAAAAGAAATATTAGGCGTCTAATAATATATTATTCTGGTTATGTACATGCGTATGCATTGGTGTAATTCGTTCCTTTTGAAATTTTAACATTCGGATGCAGTTCTACTCCTCCCATTTCTTAAATAGTAGTGAGGTATTGACACCTCCAAATCCAAAACTATTAGTGATTGCATATTTTATTGATTCAAGCTGAATCGGCTTATGTTTTACAAGATGTATTTTATTTGATATACTGGAACTTATAGGTAATGTTAATTCATTTTGAAGGTTTAATGTGTGTGATATATTACCTGTTACTAAAGTCATAATGGTAAAAATTGACTCTACTAAACCTGATGCGCCTAATAGATGACCCATAGCACCTTTGTTACTTGATACATAAAGATCTTTCAGACTATTTTGTTTCTCTAGTATCTTTGAGATGGCAAATAATTCGGCTTGATCTCCCACAGGAGTAGATGTAGCATGTGCATTAATATAGTCAATATCACTAGAAGCTATATTACCGTTAGACAATGCCATCTCGATAGATCTTTGAGCACCTTCACCATGTTCCATTGGAGACGTAATATGATATGCATCACTAGACATCCCACAGCTTACTAGCTCCGCAAGTATCTTTACATTTAAATCACTTTGAGAAATTCTTCGCTTTGCATGCTCCAGTTCTTCAAGAATCATTACACCAGTTCCTTCACTTATTACAAAGCCATCTCTATCTGCATCAAATGGTCTGGAATTTGAAGTGGTTGAAAGACTCTTCAATCTATGGAAGCCGGCTATCGTCAATGGATGTAGAGATTCCTCTGTTGCACCAACGATTGCAACATTTGAATAATTATTCTTAATGTTATTAAAACCATCTATAATTGAATTATTCGCTGTTGCACAAGCAGTAGATGTATTTTGAGATGGACCTTGTGCATTAAATTTAATTGAAACTGAGCCAGCAATCATATTTGACAAAATTTTCGGTATGAACATTGGTGACGGTTTCTTATTTTTAAGGGACATGGATATAGATTCTTGAAAGATTTCATTGATTGCGGGTAATCCTGTTCCGATTGATGTAGATACTTTGAGTGGATCAATTGAATCTATCCATTCTAAAGGATTTTCTGTATTATTACTTAGTTTTAATAATTTTGCTTGTTTTAAAGCCATATATGTTGTTACTATTGAATTTTTCATTGAGATTGATAGTCTTCTATTATCTTGCTTATTAAATAGATTCTCTATTGAATCATAATCGAAGGGTTTACATTTACCAACTTTTAAATCCTTAGGTAAGTGATTCAAATAAGGTTCATACATATCGGCGAAATTTGGTAAATCTTGAATCGAAGTAAGACATTTTTTTGAATTTAAAAGATTAGACCATGATTCCTTGACTGAGTTACCTAGAGGTGTTAAACAACCTACACCTGTAATTACAACTCTTCTGGACATGATGTATTGAAGCTTTGTTTAAAAAGTTTTGTTATTGCTGTGATTTTTTGAATATTATGTATATCTGTTGTTGGGGACATTCCACGATATATACTTTTTTATTTTTTGACAGGCGGTAATCATATGTTAGCAGCCACCGCTAAGAAATAAGACCCAAAATATTTCATCATGTTCAGGTATAAACAAAAATTGTCGTTTAATATTGTTAAATTATATAAAGTTATATATGAATAAAGAGACTTTTTTTTGTTTTTTTAAATTATATCATAAATTGTCAATCTTGTTTTTACCATTTTAATAAATCATCTTTAGCGTAAAGATAATCATTAAAGATTAATTCCACTTCATCAGTTGTTGGATCATATTTGCCAACTTTAATTGATTCGAAATTTTTGATGATGATATCACAACCTTTCTCCTTTAAAGTATCTGCGTCAAAAGTAGTTGCGATACCAACAATTTTACAACCTGCAGCTTTACCTGCGGCGATACCAGCAGGAGCATCTTCAAATACAAATACCTTAGATTTACTTGGATCTTGTTTATTAATTGGGAAACCTAAACCATTTCTACCCTTCAAATAACATTCAGGAGCAGGTTTACCTTCTTTAACGCTTGAAGCAGTAATAAAGTTTTCAGGTCTTTTAATGTTTAAAAATTTAAACCATTGTGAAGCCATTTCAAATGTACCCGAGGTTGCAACAGCCCATTTCTCCTTTGGTAAAGAATTCATATCATTACAAAATTTAACAGAACCCGGTACTTGAACGGCAAATTTACCATATTTTTCAGGGATTGCACCTTCTAATTTAGCAACAAATTCGTGTGTTGCGAAATCTGGTGCAAATTTCGCAATTGCATCATAAGTTCTCCAACCATGAGAAATTTTAATTACATGTTCTGCATCAAAATATGGTTTGTCCTTACCAAAATCTCTCCACATTTCTGCAATTGCAGGTTGCGAAATAATTATTGTACCATCTACATCAAGTAGACAAGCGTTAACTTTGACAGTTAGTGGTTTTTCGGATAGTGGCATAGTTCTTATGTTATAATATTGTGTAAGGGGATACGTTCGTTATTATTGATCAGTAAGAAATAACTAATATCAGTGAAATCCAATATATGTTATATATATATATATATATATATATTGCAAGGGGGATATCTGCAGGTAATATAAGATTACGTATGTATTGCATAACATTACGTAGGCACATAATGAGGAATATTGTTTGTTTGACTTGTTGAAACCTTTCGGTATTTTCTCATCGTTAACAAAGGCTTCTCAACCACAGAAATGTTGTTAAATTGAATTACCTGTGAAAGTGAATCGCAAGTCAATTGAGAATAAATTTGCAAGGGGTGTGTTCCCATTTGGGTACAAAAAATTGCGCAACTGAGAACCGTTATGTCGCACTAACGATAAATTTATCAATTTCGGAACAGCTCACTTATCAAATGTTGTACAGGTTATATATTCGCAGCAATTCGGATCCAACAGAACCGCAACCGATGCGGAAACGCAGAAATTGAGAAAACTCCGCGATATCCGATGATGCAGAGTTTACTACGTAGGGCACAGCCAGAGGTGTTATTCATATAAGAGTTGCCCCACCGTGTGAGATATAAACAAGTAAGAGAAAGAGTAATGTCAAGACACATCTTTTCCGCACTTTAGAGCTTCCTATTACAGTTTAGCCCAATTTACTAATGCCGATATCATGAGCAGTAATTCTAAAGGTATCGAGAGTTTCAGATTCAGCCATTGTAATTTAATATAATTTAGTCGATTCACTATAGACGACACTGAACCTGTGCTGTCAAAACAATACGCTACATTAAAAAATTGCAATTGCAGTTATCTTCAGTTCTACATATTTATTAGATCTATAAAGAATTTATAATAACTGGAAGTCAAGTTAAGGATATTTTAATTTCAAACGTATTTCAAGTTCTATATTTACTTATATGTGTTTGATGAACTGAAATAAAAATTCTAATTGTACCTTTTTTGAAAAATATGCGTCAGAGGAAGTGTGTACAGGATTATATATATTAATAAATAAGATTATTGTTTCCGAATAATAATAGAACATATTTATAAGTTACCAGGGTCGTTGTTGGATCTGTTGTTTTAATTTAATATAACTTGATACTATTAACGTCTAAATTTAATACAATAGTTATTACAAAATCTTTATCTGATTATTAGTTATGAGTACATTGTGAGGTATCTCTGATTACGACTCCATCTCAACGCTCATCTGAGACGCATCAACTACGCAGACTTGAAAAGGAAACTGTAAGAAAATGGATATCCATTCATCTAATGTGCAGGGACAATTATATGAAAGTACCTACTTGTATCTCATATTTTTGTAAAGGACGATAGAAATGTTACAGATAATAAACTACGATTACGAACTCGTTCATTAAAATGAACAATTCTTCATCAGAACATTATGGTGCAACCATTTCAATGGAACGGTATTTTTCAGAAATCTTTCATTATCAAGAATCATCGGATGATAATTCATCTATAGACTAGTCTATTTGAGGTGAAGTAATTAGTGGATCGAATATAACTCTTCGGTAAAACTTCAACCAAAATTTATGTAACGCAACTTCGTTCCATTGTAAGCACAGTGGTACTCAAATAGAATCTGACACAAAATTATCAGGTTATGGTACCATTGATGTAGAGAAACGCATTCTCTAATGTTCCTATGAATTAATGACGAATTGTAAAGATTATGTTACGGATCGTAGAATTGTTAAAGAAAACATTGCTAAAAGGAAAGTCGACTTTATGAATACCACTGACTGAAGGATTTACTTTAAAAAACCTAGCCACCCTGAAGTTGCAGCTAGAAGTATAATTAAGGGATATGCAAATTTTTGTTGGTTGGAAGATAATTATAACAGAGCTATATTAGATTCCATTAATATTTTCTCTTTGGAGTTAGATTATTGATCAAACTTTAACAGAAAGGGATAAATGCGCGTCATACTTGCAATTTACAATAAAACGAGTGATAAACACACTATGTTTATGTCGCATATACCAGTATCTGAAGGACGTTCTTCAGATGGTATCTTTAATCAATTAACTAATGTTCTCTCAAATTTTCTAAATCTCCAGGATATAGTAGTCGGTATGCCGACTGATAATATATCTAACATGCAAGATGTGTATATAGTTCTTAAGGATTCAAAACTTTTTGGGCATCACTGTTTAGGTCATATAGGATGCCTTCTTTGCAGTATTAACATTATGAACAATTGTTTCTTCAAAGAACCAAAGATATATGATTATAAGCACAAAATAATAGATGGAAACAAAGATAAAAATGGTTCATATTTAAACAGAAAAGAAAAAGATATTAGGAATGCGATCGAAAGAAATTATGCAAACAATTGGGTGAGATTCAGTACCAAAATCTTTTAATGGATAATTTCTTTGCAGGTTTTATTTTAAGTGAGGATATTCCAAAAGAGAATGATGAGCCAAACAATTTCATCAACTATTTATGTAGCACCAACATTTTATATAAAAACAATAACATTATTTCTTCGACGAACAATAGTTCTGCTAAACAAAATTTTTCAGAAATTTGGTAGTTAAAATTATAGGTGAGAAATAGTTAGAATTAAAGTCAAACTACAAAACGAGATGGCTATCAACCATCGATGCTGTTTGTCAAATAGTAAAATTAAAGGAGATCCTAATATAACCTTCATTTTGTGCCGATTTCAGAATGGAATTTATGGTAGATAATTTTACAATAATTGAGAACCTCTTATTGTTCTTGGAGCCATTCGCTGTGTTGTGTTCATTTCAATCTTCAGTCAACTGCGCGACTAAGTATATGATCCCTTTAATCAATAAATATGATGCAGTAATTTCTGATGTGCTTAAATATCGATTTTCAAGAAATCTTGCATGTCCCAGGACATACACATTACTGGAGAAGTTTACTAAGAAAATGTCTAAGTACTTCAACAATTATTATAGTGCTGAGATATGTTGCTCTTCAACCTTTTTAACGTTAGGTCTCCCGAATAACAAGTTTTTGGTAGAGAAATATTCCTCAAGCAGCCAGATAAATGTACCTAAAATAATCATGTATGCCAAATGATTGCCCAGGAAATGGCGAAAAGCTTATTTCAGTATCTTTACATAACGGTAACAGATACTTCTGACGCAGGGAATATAGCTGCTAGGCATTTCTACGAGGAATGTGAAGGTCTCGCTAGTGAAGACACAATGTTACATCGTAACAGATATATGCAGATGCAGCCTGACGAGGGGGTCTATTATGATCGTCCTGCGAAATCGAAGAGGTTCAGTAATTCGTTGGAAAGAACCGCACATTTAGAAACATCAAGAATTTACATAGAACAACAGTTATTTGAAGAACTGATAGAATACAGAGACTTCTCTTTCGATGTCAAATGTGATTGCTGTATGGAATATTGGGATTGAAAGAAGAAGAGAAATCGTCGAAATTCTGAGTTCGAAAAATTTGGAGAACAATTGGTGCTGATAAAATTTTTCGGAAGATATGTATTGTAAGAGGATATTTCCAGTTATTTCTTTAATGAGCCGAATTTTCAGCAGTATGCCAACTACATTGCATTTGCTCATGCTGAAAGATTTTTTAGTTTAATTTATAATGTATACATTAAACGAAATTATTAATTGTAGCCCTCTTTGGTTTTTGTTCCTAAAGGACCATGTCTTCACTATGGTTGAGTTTCCGTGCAAACAACTCTTCGTTAAAATCTCTTCCAACTTCACTTACTAACTGTCATCGAGATTATCGCAAAATGTTATAATATCACATATGATATGCTTGTTTATTACTCTGTCACCTGTTTGTAGCATATGGAAGTCCTTTTAACAATGGATCCCATCATAAAGAATATATATATAAATATATTACGTATAACGTGCTCACAGTAATGCGTTGGAATTCACAGAACAATATAATACAATGTAATATCTGTTTCTGTTCCCGTGTAATATGCAATCACTGTTTGAGAACCCCGCGGGATGGAGAGGAAACTAGTATTGTATCCTGTTCGGCTCAGTTTGCCTCTGTTTTTGGTGTGTTGCTGTTATTTAGTTTTTCTCACATCCGGTTCGTGTCTGTGAAATTGTTCATTTTCCCTCGTTGGAAATTTCAACTGGCAAAGAAATTAGACACACTCGACAACAAACGAACAAAAATGGAAACTATATATAAAAGTAATGCGTATCTTGTCACCATATAACGAATTAAACGAAGTCAGAAACAAATATCTTCAACTCTCTCCCTCTACTACACAACATAATGAGTCAGTATAATAAGTTAACAGTTGCACAATTGAAAGAAATTTTAACCGAAAGGGGATTACCCTTAGATGGTTTAAAACAAGATTTGGTCTTAAGATTAGAAAATAATGATAATGAAAAGAAGAACGTAGAAACAAGCAGTACTACTGAAGCTGCTACTGAGACTGCTACTGAGACTGCCCCAATTGTTGCTACTGAAACTACTACTATCCCAGCTCCAACTCCAGTCCAAGCTCCAGTCCCAACTACTGAACCTGTAGCAACCGAAGAAAAATCAGAAATTGCATCAACTGAAACAGCAGTTATTGCTGAACCTGAAGAGAAAAAACCTGAATTAACTAAAGAAGAAATTACTAAAATGGCGTTAGATCATTTAAATAAAAAATTACATAGAGCTAAAAAGTTTGGTTTAGAACAAACTGAAATTGATGATTTAGAAAGATCAATAACAAGAATTGAAAAATTTGGCGTTGACATGCAATCTCCATTAGCTGTTGAATTAGGCTTAGTTAAGAAACCAATAAATAAAAAGCCACAACATAATAATAAAAATAATAACAAGAAACAAAATAAAAATAGAATCAACAAGAACAAAAATAGAAATAATAAAAAATATAGAACGAGATATTAAAGAAAATATAAACTATTATTAATGACTTTTTATGCATAATTTTTATCCTGTCTATTTTTTCAATTCAGTCCCCTCCCTCCTTCACAATAGAGTTATAAAGTCCCTGTGTGTTTTTACGTAATTATAAATTTATTATCATCTGTAATAGCAGCAACAACCTATCTGTATAACTTTTTTTGTTACCTAACCATTGACGTTCTTTACCAGAACAACATAAATATGTATTATTAATTTTCTTTTAAAAAAAATAAATATATCAAATTGAATTAATGTGATTGTTTAGATTTCTTGAACAAAACAACAGAAGTTGTGAATATGAAATGTGCGTTTCTAAAAAAATATATATTTATATATCTAAAATTCTTATATACTTCTTGAACGATTAGTTTAATTAGCTGATTTATTTTGTTAAGCCAGAAACTGAGGATAATAATATTACAACAGCAAACAAAATCGTCATTATCGTATCGTTTCTTTTCTTAAAATTGATGGATAGGTTGTGGTAAATTACCATTTTCAAATGAATTCTTTAATGAATCATTTGTCTTTGGCAAAAATGTAAATTGACGAGTTGGCACAATATTTGGTGGTTGAGTACTTGCAGGAGTAATATTTGTACCATCATTTTTAACTGAGATTCTCTTGATGATATCATCAAATAATGCCACACTTGGCAATTTCTCTGTTTTAATATTGGTGTCTTCATTAGTTGAAGTAGATGGAGATTTTAAGATGTTTGAAGTAACTGGTTGTTTATCATCCGTAACTTGTAAAGATACTGAACTTAACATGTTTAACCCATTTAAGTTGTTACTACTAGTAGCGACGGTGGCAGCATCCGTAGGATATTTGGTAGTTGTATTCTGTCCTGTCTTTTGTAATTCTTGATATTCTAAATTAACTAAAGTTTGAATAATTTCATTCAGTGGTGACAATACAGAATCAAAACCATAATCTTTTACAACTGAACCAATAATTAAATTGAATGTCTTAATTTTATTAACTGATGATATCTGTAAAGTATTATTTGATAAAATTGTTGGATAGCCATTTTGCGTTAAGGTACCAATAACAATATCATCGAATAAAGTTTGCGTAATTTTATCAATATAATCTTGCGATGTTGATTTAACTCTTAAAATATCTAATAAAGAACCCTTCAAAGTCATCGCAAAATATTTTTCAACAACTAATGATAATGATGCTCTTATTGAGGTTTGACCTAGACTTTCTAAATTTGCAAATTGCTGACAGTTTTCAATATCATATAATTCTATTGTTGATGATAAAGATTTCGAATTTTGGATATTATTTAATAAATTTTCTTTTAAATGAAATGGAATCTTAATGTCATAATTATCAATATTAATTGAATATTGTTTAGATAAAGATAACGGAATTTCAATTAATGCTCTTAGCATAGATTTGATTGGTTCATGAATATTAATTGATGGAGTGGTAGAGGTTGTTGTAGATGACAATTTAATTCTTTTCGTATCTTGTTTTGGTAAAATGAACGCGTTTGAATGTGAATTTTGATTTATAAGTGATCTTTTAAGATTTGAGTGAGAAATTGATGATGATGATGAGGTAGATGCAGTTTGTAAATTTGAATTATTTGATGATTCCATTATGCTTTCATCTTCAGATGAAGAAGATGAAGATAAATTAGAAGATGATGTAATTGGATTTCCAATTAATAGAGAAGCTATTTTGTTTGAATTATTTGGTTTTTCTGTAGCAGTATTCTTTGATACTATTAATGTATAAGAAGAGTTTGTAACATTATTGTCATTGTTATCTTCAGAAGAAGAAGTAGTAGTGGTATTGATCCTACTTAAAGTCTTCTTCTTTGATCTCTTTCTATTTCTTCTAACTGATTGAACAGCAGCGGTAACTAATTTTTCAAAATCTGATAGTGATTCAATTGGATATTCAAATTCATTTCTTAGAATATCAGCAATTTGTTTAATATTGTCATCTTGTTCAGAGGCTTTTCTTTCACTTAAACCAAAATGATCAATTAATTGTAATCTTCTACTCGAAAATTTTTTCCATTTTTTTGAATCTGTAAAATTTAATGCATCTCTAATTTTATGTGTTGTACCATGACCAGAATTTTTTGAAATTTTAAATCTATTTTCTTCATCACTATTATATGATGAAGTTGTATTAGTATTTGTTGTTGAAGTTGTATTCATTATTTCATAAAAATGATCAAAAATGAATATATATGTATATTATGTATAATAAAAAAAAATATGGATGTATGATAGTGTTAATCGAAAAATAATATTTTAAAAATTAAGTCTACTTGAAAGAATTATAAGGAAGGAAAAAAATAAAAGAAGAAGATCTTCTTTACAATAAAAGGTTCTTCTTATATAAGAAAAAGTATTAAAAGATAGGAAATGATTATCTTTTATACAAATGAATGGCATTCTTTATGGATCGATCAACTAATCATTCTTGTTTTGTCTGTATATTTCTAACAATATGATATGTAATCTAATCAATCATTCAATCATTCAATAAATGGAGGGGGAGGGGGAGGCACAGGTAAAATAGAGAAATTTACACACAAATTTAAACCACATAATAATAATTATTAGATGGATCAATATTTTTTCATATGGGTGACTAAAGAGAATTGAAGGTGTTACAGCGGAAAGGAAACAGAGAAAGAAAGAAAAAATATGACGAGTGGCGAAAAAGAAATTTTTCTGCAGTAAGAGAAAAAAGAAAAGAAGGAGGAAAAAAGAAACCAAATGGCACAATTGCTCAGAAACAGGTGCAGAAGGAAAAGATGGGTCAATATTCGACCATAACCGAAATAAATACCTGGTCGTGCATACATAATAAATTTATTACTAAAAATCAACCGTCTTTTACAAGAAAATTATTCGAAGAAGCAGAAAAATGTGTCTCTAATAGTAATTTAGGACATGGCTTCCTATTGTTACGTCTTCTGCAACAAAATAGGCGAGAAAGAAATGGAAAAATGCTCGACAGGAATGGGACACCAGTTGGTGCAAATATATTTATTTCCGAGGCTATGCATATGCGAATTATTAACAAGTCATCTCATAGAAAACGGATACCAATGAATAAAAAAATCATACGAATGAGACACGGAAATAGCAGAAAAATTACATAGTGAATATTATCAAGATTTGGATTTTAATCTCCGTATGTGTCTTCAGTAATTTCTTTGTGTGGCTTCTCACCCCAAGAAAAGGGGCTACAAAAACGAAATATCGCTATTATGATCCATTAGTAATGAGTCTTTTTAATAATACAATAAATAATAGGAGAACAATAAAATGAGAATGATTATATATTTTTAATAATATCATACTAATCCGCTTTAAAGAAAACAAAAAGCGGAATAGATTTTTTAAGAGAGACTTTTTTTGCTTATCTGCGCGGAATAATAGAAACCATTAGAAAGGAAGGGTAGAAAATGTTCAAAAAATGATTCGAATTAAAAAGACCCCATAATAATAATAATAATAATAATAATAATAATAATAATAAAATTAATAGGGGGGTTAGTTTTAAATTCTGAATATTTACTTTTTGTTCGGTCATTTCTCTTGAAATTGGGGATGAGTATTTTTATTAAGCTTTTATAAAACTATTTTTCATTGTACCCGCTATTTGGTGCGTATTGCTATATCCGCGACGGTAGACTCGTAAAAAAACTACGTACAAATTTTAAATTTCCTGCTTATTATTATGTACCGACGGTCCCGAAATGATTTTGTTCAAGAGAACTCAATCCGCTGCCCATTTTTACAGAGTCAGGGAAAAAATTACACATTAGTGTACGCAGTTTTCTTTACTCGAATAGTAGCACATCTTTTTTACTTTATTGTGAAGCGACGGCTACTGCATTATTTTGTCCCATTTGATAAAATTATGACGAAATAATAGAATTGGGTTTTTCTTTTAAAATGCATAAATTTTGTCCCATTTCTCAAAAATGTTAAATGATTAATTTTTGATTTTCTGTACATCTTTTTCACTGAACAAAATATTAGTCTCTGTTGTTATTGTTCATTTTTGCCCCACTAAAAGTGGAACAAGTTCAGATTTAAATCTCTGCTTATATGATTATTATGTAAAATAAAAAAGGATTATCCTGTGATAATTTATTTCCGAATCGCTCAGTTAAATAGAATTATTAATAAGTATAATAATATAAAATATTTTAATCGGGTCTCGAAAGATAGTATTTACAAAACGGTTGATTTGTAGCTGAAATAATAACTTTTATTATGAGTAATCAATCACACTATAGTTTGAGTCTTCGTCTTCTTAACACTTATCCGAGGCAAGATTCATTTTCGGCATAAGTGAAATTTTCACAACAATTAATATCCGTCGCGTATAACAAAGGAACTCATCGGGTCCTCTTTGTTCCGAGCTGAACGGAATGAAAATCGGGTCATCCTGAAAAAGGATTGTATAAACGGAAGTTCATATTTCAATCATTGAAAATTGCACCCATACATATTTTCTTAACATGACGGAATTATAAAAAGAAAAGAAAGAAAAATTGAACTTGAAATAAGAATTTTTATATGGAGATTGTTTTATGTTTGTTTTAGAAACAATTTATCGCACAACTTTAAGATTTTTTGTGTTTTGAATTCTATTATTAAAAATTTGAAATTTGTTAATAAATTATCATCATCATCACGTATTATTATCGTCAAATCGTAATGACAATTTTGTTATTGTTTACCATAAGACGACTCATTTCTGAGAAGTTGATTTCTTTCTACTTTGAAATTACAACGGCGGATAACATAGAAACAAGAAGCTAATATCTGGAAAGGGCAATATAATACGTAATGTTCGCCTATTTGGATATTGTTGTTGAGTGATTATGATCCGTTTTTACCACTAGAATATTTATTTTAGCAAAGACAAAGGAATCGGTACCATTTGTATTTCCTTCCTTAATCAGTTATTGTTCAAATTTAAATTATCTACTTTCTATTGATCTCTTTTATAAATATTGTGAGTAATGTTGCCCAATGTCTAAGTCGTCAATTTACTCATTTTTTACACAATATAATATTGTATTATATTTTGCTGTAATAATATAATCATCTATTGACTGGATATTCTTTGTTCTTCCTTCAGAAACTAACGAAGATAGACATCTCTTTTATTCGAAAAACAATAGTATCTTGATCTTTTTCAAATAATCAAATGAAATGTTAATTCTTGGAAATTAAATGTGTCCATTTTTTTAATCATTTTAACAAAGAAAATACCGTAAAGGTTATTCTTTCCGATGTTTTTGAAAACCAATCTGCTAAGAAAAAAAGCAGAAAATCATTTGGGAAGGGAAGCTTCCATATTTCTATGTGTCAAAAATGAATTCTGGGATTTTTTCTTACAAATCATTTTCCCACGATGACATTCAATTCACGAAATGATGTCCCATTAGAAAAACTCAGAAATTTTAATCGAAAGACCGATTTTGTTCCGTCCCCGTACAGCTATACCACTACTAATAAATAATAATGATGTAGTAAACATCGTACGAATTTATAATATCCTTCGCTAAAAAATACCATCCCTCATATTCGAAAGAAATTTGTTTTGAATCACATTCAAAAAATGTACGGCGTAAAATAGTCCTGTTTCCATCAAATGAGCTTGATTCCACTATTATATTCGTACAATCATAATATCATGATCATTAAAGTTTCCAAGATTTCTTTAGCAATACCTCAGTTTTACGGTCTGTTCTTCGTAAAAGTTTTAGCCACACCATCATTAATTTTTGCCCCGCTCGCTTCGGAAGAAGGAGGTAAGTGATTTTCTTCTTTAAAAGATATTTTCAAGGAAGAGTTTCGGCCGAATAAATCATTTATTTTTAAGCACACCATCAAAATAAATAGTTTTATTTCCGAGGATTTAAATTTTGTTATGAACCTTGTTAAATACGTTCCGCGGTAACTATCAGAAGCGGATGTAAAGTTTCTTGAAATTGGATTTTAATATTTTAGGATGTCTTATTTCTGTCATCCTGCATAAGGAAACACTTTTCCTATTTCGAATGTTGAATTTTATCCTAATGTGACATTTTGAGATCTCTTTGTCGCAAATACAGATCTCGAAACTCAATGCAAGTTGACAGATGACACTTGAAATGTTAAACAACTTTCAACCTTCCAAATAGACTTGATTTCAAAATTATTATAGATATTGAATATTTGTTAAATTTAATTTTTTATAATAGAATATGAATTAGAAATATAGATATATATATATATGTAACGTGGGAAATTTATTCACAAAAGGAAAAACAATGCCGAACTGCATTATAGTTTGCTCTTGTCCTTAAATTGTTCTTCTGTAACACCTTCACCCATTGCTGCTGTGGCACTAACACCACCTTGTGCTAATTTCAAAATACCATCGATGTATTCAGCACCGGACCATTTTTGATGTTTTAGTACATCAACACCATCATCCATTTCCTTTTGTTGAACATTCTGAGCATATGCTTTCATACCATCTTTCTTAAAGTCTCTGGCAAATGCATTAATGACTAATGCTGTAGTATGAATACCTGCTAAGGTAATAAATTGCCATACGTAACCTAATCTACCTAATCTATCGATAAAGGTATGTTGTTCATCGACAGACATTGCCTTCTGCCAGTTAAATGATGGAGATAAGTTATAAGCTAACCATTTATTTGGATAAACTGCCTTAACACCTTCAGCAAATTCAACAGCTTGTTGATAATCTGGATAGTTAGATTCCATCCAAACTAAATCAGCGTATGGAGCAAATGCACGAGCTCTCATAACAGCACATTGGGTACCACCTCTGTAACGGTATAAACCTTCACGAACACGAGGTAATTCCCAGTTGAAATAAATGTCATAACCTAATAATTCTTTAGCTAGTTTACGAGCATCACGATTGGAAGTTTCAGTTAATGGTCCTACTTTAGCATTGAATTGGTCAATAACAGCTTGCTTGTTAGAGATCTTATCCTCTTTGTTTACTGCATCGGCAAAAGCTTCATGGAATAACTTTAACCCAGCCTTTTCAGTCCATTCTTTTTCAATTTGGGCTAATTTCTTACCATCGGCACCTTGCATAATAGCTAGATCTTGAGTTTCAGCAAGAGATAATTCAACATCTGGGTTAGTTGCACCAACAATGAAATAATGATCTCTAGTATCAATAGTAGAACTAATTAAAGTTGCAGCTTCAGAGTCTGATCTTGCAACAATCACTAAATTTGAGTTCATTACATCTGCACACATTCTAATAGTAATTAATCTATTAACATGTTCTTGAACTGGAATAACACAACGACCAGCCATGTGACCACACTTCTTGTTTGTAGAAGTTTGATCTTCCATATGAATACCAGCGGCACCACGTTCAATGAACATCTTAGTTAATTTATATACTGCAGTTAAACCACCATGACCTGCATCTGCATCTGCCACAATTGGTGTCAAATAGTCAATTGGTGGTCCCATATCATCAAGAGCTGCTTGAGAAGTAGCATTACCCCTAACCTCAAATTGTTTTCTATCATGGAACTGTTGAGCTTTAAATAAATGATCACATTTATTTGGAACAGTATCCATTGGATAATCAGCTAAATCTGGACCAGGTTCATTTGAAGTTGAAGCGGTTGAAGAACATTGCCAGCCTGAAATGTAAATAGTATCTAAATATTTAGCCATTTGAGTAATTTGAACAGGATCCATTGCACCGAAAGTTCTTGAAGCAGTACCATTATTATTATGTTTTTCTAAAACTTTAAATAATTTATCAGCCATTACAGATGATGGATAAGTTACAGAGTCAAATGTACCACGTCTTAGTGCAATATCTCTAGCAGAATAGTTTCTTTGAGTTTGATTCCAACGTGGTTCGGACCACCATTTTTCAATTTCCTTGACTTCATTTTGAATAACTTGTTGAAGTTGTTCGAATTCGTTGCCTTGATTGTTTGTAGAGATTGGCATTTTTAAATGTTTTATCTGTCGTATATTATATTAATAATACTTTGATGTTATATTAATAACTAAGAATTAACAATGAAATAAGAATTGAAGGAATCTTCGAAAAAACGAATTATTCAATTTATGTAACGTCTTTATATATGTCAAAAAAAATTTCCTTTAAATTCCGAAAAATATAATATTACAAAGATTGAAAAGTATTTGATGTATATGTCCAGTAAATTAACTATTATTAAAGAGTCATCATCCACTATTCCCTAGAAGTACAAAAGGAGTAATGGATAGAGTTGATCACATTAACTCTTTTAAAACGATTAAACTCGAAGATATACCACTAAGAACTACCATTATAAGTTAATGATCTGTCATCCCATCTACATGTATTGAGTTATTAATGATCAAATGTTGGTTTTTTTCATGGTATTAGGGAAGACATGGTAAAGATAGTAGATTTGTGTATAAATTTCTCTAATTACCAAAAGTGACGAATTTGTAGAAGAAAATAAAAAAAGATGTTACACAATTTTGTAAAATATACCTTCGGTTTAATGGGGAAACGAAACGTCACAAATTTCGCATTAACGGAGATTGATGGAATTTAAGATTTTCTTAAAAACTTGCCAAAAAGTTTTCTTTTTCAGTCTTTCAAGAAAATGTGACGTCCACGTGAAATAATAATACTGTTTTTGTCGGAACAACGGAGTCACAGAGAGCAGTACCCTTAATTTCAGTAACACCAGGTGTAAAGAGAGTTAGTCGTAAGTTATCAGTAATATGTAAAGTTAATAATATATGGTCTTCAATACACTTAAACGTAACTGCTACACCTGACTTACGGCATCAAGCGAATCAGTTATATTCAGAATCGTTACAAACTTAATAATATCCCTCAGAAAACACTGCAGGCAGCCCACAGTCACGTGACCCCACATATCAATCCAAAAAATAACGACACCGGCAGGATTTGAACCAGCGCGGGCAGAGCCCAACAGATTTCAAGTCTGTCGCCTTAACCACTCGGCCACAGTGCCTAAACATTTTTCATTTAAAATTTAGTATATTTTATTCTTTTTGAGAAGTTGACTTCTATGTATTGTTTTGCTAGAATATTCTTAATTATAAGTACTTAATTTAATGGTGTTGAGACTACAAAGATATGATATTCTTTCTGATCGTCTTAACTAATGGTATTAATGTTAATTACTCAATATAGTAGTATATTATGTAAACGTAACTGGTTTAGTGAGAACACCGGAGGTGGATCAGGATAGTGAACGTTATACATAATTATAAATGTATTATTGCATAACTTGTATTAGTTACTTATTTTCTAATATAAAATATAATATACATGAAAGTGTATAAAAGTTTAGAGAGAGAAA